>CAUDMG010003440.1:55000-62500 GCA_958450375.1 Homarus gammarus | reverse complement strand
CTGTTCATATTAATTAAATTTACATAAACAGATCCATTACACTTAGTCGCATAAAAAGGTCATTTTTCACCGTATATAAACGGTTTCCGGACAATACACAAACAACAGACATACACTGACAACGGCAAATATCAGAATGAGCTAAAGTTCGTATTTAATCCGTATATAAACGGCACTCGGGCAAGAACAGAAATCGACTTACAACGGAATAAAATATATTTAGTTAACAGTACACATTAACACATCTATTACTGTATATAAACGGTCCTAGTGTATATAAACGGTCCTAGTGTATATAAGCGGTCCTAGTGTATATAAACGGTCCTAGTGTATATAAACGGTACACAAATACAACAGAAAATGGCTAACAACGTCATTGGACCGGACATTGTTAACCAGGGATCAGTGACACAGCTGACCCAACTAATGTGACGTCTTGGTGCGACTGATCCCTCGAGTGTGTAGCTCAGCCAGACGGGGTTTATAGCTCTGTGTTTAGGTGGGGGAGGGGGGTGGCGAGAGGGGGAGGGGGGGAGGAGGGGAGTGGGGAGGGGTGGAGAGGGGAAGGAGGGTGAGGAGGTGGAGGAGGGTAAGGGTTGAAAGGTTGGAGAGGGGAGTGGGGGAGAGGAGGGGAAGGGAGGGGAAGGGAGGGGGAGGAAGGGGGGATTAGAGAGGTGGGGGGTGTTAGGGGGAGGATATATCAGATATAGTTATGTGTATGTCAGTGTGTGTGTGTGTGTGTGTGTGTGTGTGTGTACGAGTGTGTGTGTAGGTACAGTACGTCCATGAGTGTGTATGTGTAGGTATTCGTAAGCATATATGTGTAAGGGTATGTTTATGTGTACATGTGTGTGTATGAACGTGTGCGTGTGTGTACATAGCCAGTAGTATATGAGAGTATTATCCCCCTCAGTACATAACACAGGGAATAATAGTAGTGTATAGCGATCATTGTGTTTGTTTCTGTGAGGGGAAGGGTGGGGGGAGGGGAGGGTGGGGGAGGGGAGGGAGGAGAGAGCTGATTGGCTAGTCATACAGTCATAATAATAACCAGTCATTGGCAGTGCTAATCGACCCTCCTCCATAAACCTCTGACTGTCCGGCTTAGTCCTCAGATTAACTCGGTGATTCGCTAATCTTTGGGTGGATTGGGGTGTCCTTGAGAAGATTCGTATGACTTGTATGATTGGTTCACTGATTCGTAAGTTCTGAAGAAAAATTCGTAAGATTGGGATGATTCGTAACATTAACATAACAACATAACACAACATAACACAACATAACATCACAATAACTCACACTAAACATAACAATAAGAGAATCTCACTATAAATCACCATACTCGTCACTATCATTATGTTATCTTTACCGAGCAATAACATAAGGACCCCCCCCCCCCAATAACCTGTTAGCGGTCTAGTTAATTATATTATGATTATAACAATTTCCTTCACTTAAATCACCGTGTTGAAGGCGGCTTGTGTACGTGTGTGTGTGTGTGTGTGTGTGTGTGTGTGTGTGTGTGTGTGTGTGTGTCCTCCTTCTCCTCCTCGTATTCCTCTCCGGTCTTCCTCCTCCACTACATCCCCCCTCCACCCCTCCCCCTCTCCCCCTCCCTCCCTCTCCCCCTCCCCCTCCTCTCCTTCATGGCACCAGAAGGTAATGTCTGAACAACCTCTAAGAGTTCAACACGAACATCTGAACAAGTTTTTAATTCAATTGGCAGGAAGAAGAGGAAGATTAATTTGTTCTTCACGTTGATAATTACGACGTTGAGGCCCTGACTATCTCCCCCTACCCCTTAACCCCTCCCTCACCCCCTACCCCTTTCCCCTCATCCCCTACCCCTTCCCCCCTCCCTCATCCCCCTTTCCCCTCACCCCTTACCCCTTCCCCTTTAAGTGAGGAAATAGTACATTAGGTTGGGTTAGGTTAGGTTAGGTTAGGTTAGGTTAGGTTAGTTTGTAAAGCCTATTAATTCTATAAAGTATTTTCAGAATTAAATCTTGTTTATCAATGTTATATAATGTATGAATGTTAACGAATAAATGTTATATTATCTATGAATGTTAACGAATGAATGTTATATAAAGTATGAATGTTAGTCAGTGTCCGGTATAGTGAACACCATAACCCCGGCACCATACCGGTACTCACACGCTCCAAATAACAGGTCATTACTATAACAGTGTATCGTGTGGGAGTGTTACACCGCCGGGCAAATTGACGCTACCTGGATTGACGTCCTTGCTACCCCCCCCCCCTCTGTGTGGGTGTGTGGGTGTGGGTGTGGGTGTGTGTGGGTGTGGGTGTGTGTGTGTGTGGGTGTGTGTGTGTGTGTTCAGCTTCCTTACCTAGCCCTTACATGACCTAAGCTAAAACACACCTCCTCCTCCTTCTCTTCCTCCCCTCTTCCTCTTCTCTTCCTCCCCTCTTCCTCCCCTCTTCCTCCTCTTCCATACCATCGCTTGAGTTTAATCTCTTCTCCTCAATAAACTTTACATCCCGCTAGTAATTAGGGCTAGTTGCCAGCATGACCTATTACTAGCTGCTGGCTATTAGGGTGAAATACTCGGTGTAAATAGCTAGGTTGTGACTATAGGGAGGGAGGGAGGGAGGGAGGGAGGGAAGGTGGTGACCGGAGGGAGGGAGGGAGGTGGAGGGAAGGTGGTGACCGAAGGGAGGGAGGAAGGTGGAGGGAAGGTGGTGACCGGAGGGAGGGAAGGAGGTGAATAAGGGGAGAGAAGGATGTTAGTGGAGGGAGGGAGGGAGGTGAAGGGAGGGAGGGAGGGAGGTGGAGGGAAGGAGGTGAATAAGGGGAGAGAAGGATGTTAGTGGATGGAGGGAGGGAGGTGGAGGGGAGAGAAGGATGTTAGTGGAGGGAGGGAGGGAGGTGGAGGGAAGGAAGGAGGGAGCATGTCAGGGAAGCGTTAGGTGAGAAGCCAATTCTGGTGACAAAATATGGTTGAGTTTCTCCAATTGTTTTCACAGATGTTATTTCTTGGTGGTGGGGGGTGAGGGGGGGTGGGGGTGAGGGAGAGGGGTGAGGGGGGTGAGGGAGAGGGGTGAGGGGGGTGGGGGTGAGGGAGAGGGGTGAGGGGGAGGTGGAGGTGGGGGGTGAGGGAGAGGGGTGAGGGGGGGTGGGGGTGGGGGGGTGAGGGAGAGGGGTGAGGGAGAGGGGTGAGGGGGAGGTGGGGGGAAGGAGGGGGTGTTCTCGGGACCCCCCTTTCCTCCTCCTGTCCCCATCCCCTCTCTCTCCCCCTCCTTTTCCCCCTCCCATCCTTCCCCCCCCCTCCTCTCCCCCCTTCTTGTGTCTACTCTGAGGGGGGGGGGGGAGGGGGGATTAGGATAGAGAACTTTGATTGGTTTTCTAGTCTGATCTGATCAAGTATGACCGCGGGTTTAGGTCAGATTATTTCCAAGACGAAAAAAATAAACATTAACTGAAAAAAACCTAAAACTAAACTTAAACCACCAAAATAAACATAAACCGAGACTAAAACCCAACAAAAACCATAAAACTTAAATTTAATTAACCTAAACCCAAAACTAAACCAAAAACTAAACCAAAAATTAAACCCCCAAAATAAACCCCAAAAATAAACCGAACCCCAAAGCTAAACCTAAACCTAAGCCAAAAACTAAACCCTGGAGGGCAACAGGCAGGAGAATACACTGGTAATGTTTACTCAGAAAATAGACGGAAAATTACCTTCACTCTGAACCACGTGTTGTATAACTCTGCTGCTGGATTAAACCATTAAACCTTGATTAAACCTTAAGGCCAGATTAAACCTTAAGGCCGGATTAAACCATTAAACCTTGATTAAACCATTAAACTTTAAGTCTAGATTATAATTTTAGTCAAGATTAAACCATTAAACCTTAAATCTAGATTAAACCTTAAGGCCAGATTAAACCTTAAGGCCGGATTAAACCATTAAACTAAAAGTCTAGATTATAACTTTACTCCAGATTAAACCATTAAGCCATACCTGCAGATTAAACCGTTAAACTTAAACCTAAATTATGGATTAAACTATTATAGCCAAACTAGATTACACCATTTAACCTATAAACCTTTCTCTCCCTTCCTCACCCTCCCTTCTCACCTTCCTCTCCCTTCTCATCTTCCCTTCTCTCCTCTCCCTTCTTTACCCCCATTTCTTCTCCCTTTCCTCCTTTCCTCTCCCTTTCTCACCTTCCCTCCCTTCCTCCCTAACTCCTTTCCTCCCTCTTCTCACCTTCCCTTCCTCTCCCTTCCTCTCCCTTCCCTCCCTCGGTGTTCCCTCCCTCCCTCGTGTTCTTCTCAGTATTACCAGGGAGGGCAGTTGCTATAAATCCACACGAGTTCACATTTAAAAGGAATTTTTGTTGGTTGTGAATGGCGACTCAACACGTGAAGCTGAACCACACCTCTACCACACCGCTACCACACTACGACCACACCGCTACCATACTACGAGCACACCTCTACCACACTACGACCACACCGCTACCATACTACGAGCACACCTCTACCACACCGCTACCACACTACGACCACACCTCTACCACACTACGACCACACCTCTACCACACTACGACCACACCTCTATCACACTACGACCACACCTCTACCACACCGCTACCACACTACGACCACACCTCTACCACACCGCTACCACACCTCTATCACACTACGACCACACCTCTACCACACCTCTACGACACTACGACCACACCTCTATCACACTACGACCACACCTCTACCACACCACTACCACACCTCTACCACACCGCTACCACACTACGACCACACCTCTACCACACTACGACCACACCTCTATCACACTACGACCACACCTCTACCACACCTCTACGACACTACGACCACACCTCTATCACACTACGACCACACCTCTACCACACCACTACCACACCTCTACCACACCACTACTACACCACCACACTACACTATACCTAAATAAACAATTCGACAGATAGATAGATAGATAGATAGACAGACAGACAGACAGATAGATAGACAGCTAGACAGATAGATAGACAGCTATAGATAACTGATAGATAAATAGACAGATATCAGACAGACAGGTAAATAAAGTCTTATTAACAGACGTCACGAGAAGACCTCCCAATACCTGGCCCAAGACCCTGCCTGTCCCTAACATGGGTTAAATATTAATTCCTAAACATTACTAAATATTAATTCCTAAACATTCCTATGAGTTAATTCCTAAACATTCCTATATGTTGATTCCTAAGTATTCCTAAACATGCAGTAGGTCCTTGTAAACGGATTCCTAAACATTAATTCCTAAACCAAATTTTAAATACACAAAACACATTTTTACGGGAATTTTTAAAGACATTCCCAGAAAATGTTTTTTTCGGAAAGGTTTTAATGCGTATGGTTTTTATTTCAATGTTAAACCCAAAGAGCTTGATTACTAATGGTTTTGTAATTCTGGTTTTATTAATTCATTTTTTATAAATGATTTTAATTTGAGGTTTTTAATCCATTGGTTTTTATTATAAAGGTTTTAACTGGGTTTTATAATCAATAGTTTGCTTCATTCAAGGTGTTTTAATTAAGGTTTATTTCAATGATTTTAACTCACTGGGTTTTAATCCAGGTTTTAATGTAATCCAGGTTTTAATGTAATCCAGGTTTTAATGTAATCCAGGTTTTAATGTAATCCAGGTTTTATATAATTAATAATCGTAATGAGAGAATTCAGAATGGTTTTACCTTAATACATAAAAAAAACCATTCAGTGGTTTTTATTATTTCTCAGTTATTAAATCCGGTTTTTATCACATGGCAAACCGTTCCAAAAAATCTCTCAAATTTTGGTTTTTACAGCAAGAAATTAAGAAAAAAATACACTGGTTTTATTTCCGTATTAAAAACCTCAAGGAAAGTATTTAGGTTTTGTTGACATATTACAAAAACAATAAGAGAAAAGATCTAAGGTTTTTATCTCTTTAAAAACCTTAAAATAGAAAGTATCTAAATTTTCTATGATTTTAAAAACCTTTCGGAAATTAACCACATTTTCACCACATTAAAATCCTAAAAATTAAAGTATCCGGGTTTTCTTTTCCTTCGTTTAAAACCATCAAGATAATATTTGGGTCTTTATCAAATTAGAAACCATTAGAAAGTATAATAGGTTTTATACTCACATTAAAAACCACATAAAGATTAAATCGGTTTTATTATCAAATTAAAAACCACAAAAGAAAGTAATCAAGTTTTCTAATCGCATGAAATAACTTAGAAAACGTGTACAGAGGAATTAATAAAACGTTTCCAAGTTTTCTAATCAATCGTAAAAAAATAAAAGAACGTGTCTATGAGAACGACATAACGAGCGTTTTCTAATTTTCTAATCCAACTAAAACGATAATAATCAAATATGTTTTCTAATCACACCTAGAAAGCAAAGGAAGGTATCTAGATTATTATCCCTTAGGTAAAAAGGTTTTCTAATTAGTTAAAAGAACGCCAGTAAGTTCTCTAATCACCCTCTTGGAAATATAAACACGTTAAGAACACATAAATCCTGGTTAAAGAACAAGAATCCGGATTACTACATGACTAAATATAAAAATACGGATTTCTTACCATTAGCATAGACGAACGGCATCAGGTCAGCCCAGGCTAAGAGAAGGAGGTATCCAAGAACGGCGCGTGGTGGTAGTGGTGGCTTATGTCGTTCTTCTAGCATTTTGTCTCACTCTCTCTCACTCTCTCTCACTCACTCACTCTCTCTCTCTCTCTCTCTCTCACACTGTTACTGCTACTTGTTCGGCTGCTACTGCTCCACCGGCCACTCTCTCTCCACTTATTCTCATCATTATTCCCCTTGGTTTAACTCGGGTTTAAATGAGAAAAAATTATGTTCTTTTTCAAGGTTTATACGCTTGTGGTTTAATTTAACGCGTAGATTAAACCTTCAAATGTTTTAAGAGTTTTCGTGTAGAGTGAGAAGTCTCTTATCTCTGTGTCTCACTTTTCCTTCAGTCCCACGAAATATATCGGTAAGCGGCCGATATCCGATAGTGTGGGCACATAGTCAACACGGTGTTATGTTTATCATATCGGGCCATTTTCCTCTAACAAAAGTCTATAACTATTCTTTATAATATGGCCGGAAGATTGTGGTTATAATCTTCAATGTCTTCTAATTACTGAGATTATCTTCCTTTATCACATATTATTCACGGAAACCCAAAATAAATCGGGAAATTATACACAAAAAAGGAAAAAAAATATAATGTATTTTTTCCGCGTGAGGTATTGTTATGGGGTCGAGTTTAACGATAACTCTGACGTCTTGTAAGGAGGTCTCGAGCTGTTAGTTTTGGTCTCATCTATCGCTTATAATCCCAGCGAGGTGACAGATGGTCGACGACAGCTGGTACTGGACAGCTGGTGATGCCACGTTGGCCGAGATGCTGGGCTGGAAACCCTCGATACTCTCACTGCCACTA
>CAUDMG010003440.1:10000-42500 GCA_958450375.1 Homarus gammarus | reverse complement strand
TATAAATCAGTTCTCTACCTGTGATTGTGTCGTAGTTCGAGGAAATTAGTGTATAAATATAACTAACTATGAGTGTTTGTACCCGGCGGAGAACACCACGAACGATCGTTACGTCGCTAACAGTAGTTTCCAACAGGACACAGCCCTGGTCTACGCTGCTCCCGTCAACTGTGGAGTGGTAAGTAATGACAACTTTGTTTTTATTGTTACTGTAGTTTGTAATGGGAATAATATCCTAGAAAGATTATAATGAACAGGAAAAGGTGAAGTGGAGGGACAAGGAGAAGTGAGGTGAAAGGTTAGGTGGCAGGACAGGAGGAATTAGAACTATAATCTGGCCTGAATGTTCTTGTTAACACTGTATGATAATAGTGTGTCCAACAAAAGGTATAAAGTAATGAAGGTAATTAAGCAGACGGTCAGCATCTGTCTCTGTTACTTACTGTCTTGTGAACTGTTTACGGTTTGTCTGAGAACCTGACGAAGTGAGTCTCGCTGGAGGGGTCTACTGATGGTGGAGCTTCCCGTCTAAGATAAGGGTAGTTTGTCTGTCTCTCCTCTAGGTTAGGTTAGGCTAAGATACCCGTATATAATTATTAAGTCTCATATTATGCCGATGTTTGCCTCAGTAAAGTCAGTCAGCCATAAGCGACTTCTTGTGACGCTTCTCTCGTTGTTACCGATGTTTTTCTGTTCACATACTGTATTGATTTAATCTATTTATAACCACAATTTTGTTATCAATATTATTACTTTAGTTTGTTGCCACACCAAGGTTTGTGTCGCTTCTAACGTCATTTTGTTGAGTTAGGTGAACAGGGAGCGCCAGCTGCAGGTAACCGGAGACACTGTCAAGACTGTATAGTTTAAACCCTCGTCGAGAGAGGGCGGATAGTCGGCTGTAATTCCAAGGTGTTTTGGGTTAAGAATATTGAAGAAGATTCCCGAACTGTTGTGGGTGGGAGGTGGATGGGAGGGTGGATGAGTGGGTAGCAAGAGCTCACCCAAAATAATACCCAGCCTTTACATAGTTATTTATTAAAACTTGGCCACGAATTTTCCATGACCTTGTGTGTGCAGCAGAAGGGATGACCTCTCTATGCTTGACTTCCCGACGAGTTGACCTCTCACCCCTCCCCACTACGAGTTGACCTTTTGACCCCTCCCCACTACGAGTTGACCTTTTGACCCCTCCCCACTACGAGTTGACCTTTTGACCCCTCGCACCCTGACATTGACTAAAAACATTACATTTCATTACATTTATTTGGTTTAAAAGTAAAAAGAAAACAGTGATCTCTTTCATGTATGACTTTATTCATACAATATATTAAATAGACAGATGAAAGTGAATAAATAATACTGTGAATATTTATAGACGTGACGTAATTATTGTAATGGGTGGTAGTGTGTGGGGGGTGGAGTGTAGTGGGGTGTAGGTGGAGTGTAGTGGGGTGTAGGTGGAGTGGAGTGGGGTGTAGGTGGAGTGTAGGGGGGTGCAGGTGGAGTGTAGGGGGGGTGTAGGTGGAGTATAGTGGGGTGTAGGTGGAGTGTAGTGGGGTGTAGGTGGAGTGTACAGTAGTGGGGTGTAGGTGGAGTGGAGTGGGGTGTAGGTGGAGTGTAGTGGGGTGCAGGTGGAGTGTAGGGGGGTGCAGGTGGAGTGTAGGGGGGGGGTGTAGGTGGAGTATAGTGGGGTGTAGGTGGAGTGTAGTGGGGTGTAGGTGGAGTATAGTGAGGTGTAGGTGGAGTGTCTATCAAATTATCTATCTATCTTACCATTTCTTCCACCCACACTCACTCCCCCTCCCCCCCCACACAATCACCCTCCATCACCACCCACACCACCACCCATTCACCTCCCCCACACTCACACACACCCTCACCTCCCACCACCCACACACCCACCATTGTCACCACCCACCCACCACCACCCACCCAACCTCTCACAGGGTGAATCAATTGTAGCAAAATATACAGAGGAAGTTATGTGTGATGCACCTGGCTATTGTGAAGGTATAAATCATTGTCTTGATTAGCTCCTGTCACACACCTGTAAGGGGGGTGGGTGAGGGGTTAAGGGGTATTAAGGTTATGGGGGTGCTGGGGAGGTTTTTAAGGGGTTAAGGGGTTTTATGGGTAAGGGTGGCATAAGTCAAGGGTTTTTTTAAAGGCGTGTTTGTGGTTGTATTTGTATGTATGTATGGATGTATGGATGTATGTGTGTGTGTATGTGTGTACGCCATTATACACTCGTGTCAACATAACATTAACACAACGACTGGTAGTTAGTAATTCTCGCTTGAGTTGTGGCGTATCTTATTGGCGCAGTTAGTGACGTGTATTACTGTGGTAGTCTAGTGGTTCAGTTATTGTGGGTCTCTTAATGGTGTATTGTTATTAATGGCATACTGTAGTGAGGTCTTTAAGTGGCACAAGTTAATGGCATTTTGTTTGACGTGTCTATTGGCGTATTTCGATAGCGTATTTACGTTTGTTTATTCTAATGGTTTAGCTTAGTGGCGTATGTGTTTTAGTGGCGTATTTGTTTTAATGGCGTATGTGTATGGTAAAGGCGTATTTAAAGTAAAGTCTTCCAATAGCATACTGTAATGACGTGTTCTAGATACGTATATTACTGGCGTGTTTAAGTGGCGTATCTTATTGGCGTATGATGGCTTGTCAACGCTAGTTTACAGGCGCCAGTGTTAGGATTTGTATACGTGGCGTTTCATCGTTAACTGGGGGGGGGGGGTAGGGGGGTGAGGAGGGGGGTGAGGGGGAGGGGGGTGAGGGGGGGAGGGGTGAGACAGACAGATAGACTGACAAATATATACTCAAAGAGACAGACAGGTCCTTTATTTATACTGTACATACATACATACATACATACATACACATAGACAGGCACAGACAATCAGAAGAAACAGTAAACGCACATGCATACATACATACATACATACATACACATAGACAGGCACAGACAATCAGACGAACAATAAACACACATACATACATACATACTTACATACAAACAAACGGAGAGACAATCAAACAAACACATACTCAATAATCAAACAATAAAAATAAACAAACACAAAACAAACACAAAAAAAGTGACTCAATGACATAAAGACACAAACAGATTAAAACACAAATAATGACACTGAGAAAAAACAGCAAACAGCTGACACGTCCACAACACCTCGTTTTTTAGACACACACACACACACACACACACACACACACACAGGGCAATAAAACACCGCCTTGTTTTTTGGTGTATGTTGTTTCTTTCAATATAATTTATGTCTACGAGAATGACCACAGCCTTTACTGGCCATTGTTGTTGTTGTTGTTGATGAAAGTGTGGTTGTTGTTGTTGTTGTTTTAGTATTATTGTTGTTGTTTTGTTTTTGTAATTATTATTATTAGTGTTATTATTAATGTTATTGTTATTGTTATTATTATTATTGTTGTTATTGTTATTATTATTGTTGTTGTTGTTGTTATTATTATTGTTGTTGTTATTATTGTTGTTGTTGTTGTTGAACCAATGGCAATTCTCTCAGAAGGTAAACGATGAAAAAAAACTGAACTACATCTCTCTCAGCTAACACTAGCCATTATACTCACACACTGACACTCCCTCACACTCCCTCACTCTCCCTCACTCCCTCACTCTCCCTCACTCCCTCACACTCCCTCACACCCCCAAGTCTCAGCAACAGGTGTATAAGTGGAAGGCAGGGCTAAACAAAGGGGACATTACAAAGGTACTCAAACTATCCAACCAGGAGCGAACTCGTAACAATGGTTTTAAATTAGACAAATTTAGATTTAGGCGTGAAATAGGTAAACACTGGTTTGGAAACAGAGTAGTGGATGAATGGAACAAGTTACCAAATATCATCATTAACTCGAATACGCTGAATTGCTTCAAACACAGGTTGGATGCTTATATGAGCAATAGGGGTTGGGTGTAAACGGGACTGCCCAGTATGGGCCAATAGGCCCGCTGCAGTTTCCTCCATTCTTATGTTCTTATGTTAACACTCCCTCACTCTCCCTCACTCCCTCACTCTCCCTCACACTCCCTCACACCCCCAAGTCCCAGCAACACTCCCTCACTCTCCCTCACTCTCACACTCTTCTGACATGCCGGGTTTTACTCCCTTCACCTGTCCCCAGCAGTCATCATCGTTCGCCTCTCTCAGTGTTGTGTTGTTAAGTTCTCCAGGTTTCCTCTAGTCATTATATCTGTTATTTATAGCTTTTGATCTTCTTTGTTTTGGGTTATTTTTGTGTCATGAGGGTAGGTTAGGTTAGCTTAGGTTAGCTTAGTTTAGGTTAGTCTGTAGGTTAGGTTAGCGTAGGTTAGTTTAGGTTAGGTTAGGTTAGTTTAGGTTAGTCTGTAGGTTAGGTTAGCGTAGGTTAGTTTAGGTTAGGTTAGGTTAGTTTAGGTTAGTCTGTAGGTTAGGTTAGCGTAGGTTAGTTTAGGTTAGGTTAGGTTAGTTTAGGTTAGTCTGTAGGTTAGGTTAGCGTAGGTTAGTTTAGTTTAGGTTAGGTTAGGTTGCCTTTATGTTAAGCTCGATACATCCATAGAAATATATATAAACAAGGAAAGAAAGAAATCGTTAAGCAAAGAGAAACCGAAAGAAAAAAAAAGTTTTTCCTTTTCATATCTCCACCAACCAACCCATCCGACCACTCCTCTCCCTCTCCCTCCCACTCCCTCCCTCCCTCTCCCTCCCACTCCTTCCCTCTCCCTCCCACTCCCTCCCTCTTCTGATTTACGGTCCCAACTTGGCAAAATAGTGGGCACCAAACGGACACATCTTCCCATAAGTCATCTTGTAGCTGGGATTAAAGTTTTCCTCTCTCTCTCTCTCTCTCTCTCTCTCTCTCTCTCTCTCTCTCTCTCAAACTAAACAATGTCAACGATACACACACACACACACACACACACACACACACACACACACACACACCTGACCAAATATTCTTCTCTTTAAACACGCCAACACCAAAAGCTTTAGCCCACAACAATTAACCCAACTTTTGTGAGGTGGATAATGTGACCAGGTGAAGGCTAAAGTAGTCAGCTACCTGCATAACTTTTACCTGACCTTCTGAAGACACGGCAGGTGAGCGATGGTAATTTATCGTAAGTACAGGTAACTCACACAGTCAAGTATATTGAAATGATGGTGGACGTGTGTTTGTTTTCAAAAATATTCTGTGTGTGTGTGTGTGTGTGACTGTTTTTCAGCTCTTGTATATGTGTTTTAGTGGCCAATAATTAGGTAGTGCTATGTTTGTAGTCTGTCTATGTGTTTATCTTCACTCTGTGTCTGTCTGGTTAGGTTACGTTAGGTTACGTTAGGTTACGTTAGACTACGTTACGATACGATACATCATCTTAACGTTAGGGAAGTCTCTCTTTAGGTTAGGTTAGGTCAGGTAGAGACGCGGTAGGTTAGGTTAGGTTAGGTCAGGTAGAGACGGGGTAGATTAGGTTAGGTTAGGTCAGGTAGAGACGGGGTAGATTAGGTTAGGTTAGGTCAGGTAGAGACGGGGTAGGTTGGGTTAGTTTAGGTCAGGTAGAGACGGGGTAGGTTGGGTTAGTTTAGGTTAGGTAGAGACGGGGTAGGTTAGGTTAGGTTAGGTCAGGTAGAGACGGGGTAGGTTAGGTTAGGTCAGGTAGAGACGGGGTAGGTTGGGTTAGTTTAGGTCAGGTAGAGACGGGGTAGATTAGGTTAGGTTAGGTCAGGTAGAGACGGGGTAGGTTAGGTTAGGTTAGGTCAGGTAGAGACGGGGTAGGTTAGGTTAGGTTAGGTCAGGTAGAGACGGGGTAGGTTAGGTTAGGTTAGGTCAGGTAGAGACGGGGTAGGTTAGGTTAGGTTAGGTCAGGTAGAGACGGGGTAGGTTAGGTTAGGTTAGGTCAGGTAGAGACGGGGTAGGTTGGGTTAGGTCAGGTCAGGTTACATCACCTTAACATTGGGTAATTCTAAGGTATTTATCTGCAGGTATTGAGTGTCGTTCCATCACTCGTGGGTAATAAACATTTTAGACCACCAGTGTTTAACTTTGTGTGTGTAAACTGTATTATATAAGTGTCTGTCTGTCAGGGGGATATACTAAACATTTCAGCTCGGGGTTGTATTTCTTTGTGTGTGTTCAGCTGAATCGTAAAGGTCAGGTGTAGTAGTGAGGATTAAGTGATGGACAGGTAGGTAGTTGTGTTCAGGGCTTCAGGTGAAATTTTTTAACTTTTTGGGGACGTGATTGTATGGGTAATTGTTCAGGTGTTAGTACAGGTAATAGTTCAGGTGTTAGTAGAGGTAATAGTTCAGGTGTTAGTAGAGGTAATAGTTCAGGTACAGGTGTTAATACAAGTTATAATGTACACACACTGAATACAGGTAACCATTAATTACATATACGTTTACCTGTGTACATCCTGTCATCACCTCCTGGACGATACACACACACACACACACACACACACACACACACACACACACACAAACACACACTTCCCCTCTTAGAAAGACATACAGACCACCAGACATACAGACCACCAGACATACAGACCACCAGACATACAGACCACCAGACATACAAACCACCAGACATACAGACCACCAGACATACAGACCACCGGACATACAGACCACCAGACATACAGACCACCAGACATACCGACCACCAGACATACAGACCACCAGACATACAGACCACCAGACATACAGACCACCAGACATACAGACCACCAGACATACAGACCACCAGACATACAGACCACCAGACATACAGACCACCAGACATACAGACCAATACAATACCAGACATACCAACAGACCAACAGGACCAACAGACAGACAGATAGACAGACCAACAAACAGACATACAGAGGTGGAGGCGGCGGGGGACAATAAATAAAGCACTGTTGGCGTTGTCTACCTCACCTGGCGACACACCTGTCAGACTCTCTCACCTGTGTCGTGGTGATGGGGAGGAGGAGGAGAGAGAGGGGGGAGAGGAGGAGGAGGGGAGAGAGAGGGGGGAGAGGAGGAGGAGGGGAGAGAGGAGGAGAGATGAAGGAGGTGAGGAGGAGGAGGAGTCGAGAGGGAATAGAGGAATAAAAGAGGAGGAGAGAGGAGAGGAGGAAAAGGGAAGTGGAGGAGAGATGAAGAATAGATGGCAGAAAAGAGAAGAAAAAGGAGAAGAGGAGACAAACGATAAAAAATATAGAAAAAGAGAAAGAAAGAATAAAAGAAAAGAAAAGAGAAAGAAGACCAAGAGGAAGAAAAGAAGACGTATAAGAGTACGAAGAAAGGAAGAATGAAATAATGAAGAAGAAAAAACAACATAATAAAAAAAAGAAAACTCCCGCAAATCTGTCCCCTCACTCCCCCCCCCCCCCCAGGTGTGTCTCTCAGGACCACAGGTATGGCCACCTCCCCCTCCCCCCCCCCAGGTGTGTCTCTCAGGACCACAGGTATGGCCACCTCCCCCCCCCCCCCCCAGGTGTGTCTCTCAGGACCACAGGTATGGCCACCTCCCCCTCCCCCCCCCGAGGTGTGTCTCTCAGGACCACAGGTATGGCCACCTCCCCCTTCCACTCCTCCTCCCTTGTGTGGTATCCTCGGGAGGTGAGTGATGGGAGGGTGATAGTTAATGATGGGAGGGTGATGGAAGAGGAGAGGGTGGGTGATGATGGGAGGGTGATGGAAGAGGAGAGTAGGTGTGTGATAGGAAGGGAGGGACGGAAGGGGAATGGAAAGACCTTTCGTGGAATTCCAGGAAAGGGGGAGGAAGGAAGAGGAAGGAGAGGGAAGATAGAGGAGAGGAAGAGAAGGGGAAAGGGAGGGGAGATAGTTAAAGGAAAGGGGAGATAGGAGAAGGAGGAAAAAAGGACAAAACGAAAAGAGGGGAGATAGTGGAGACAGAGAGAGAGAGAGAGTGAAAGAGAGAGACGAGAGACAGAAAGAGAGAGAGAAAAGAGAGATAGAGATGTAACCAACCACAACAGCCACTACAACCACCACCTCAACCACCACCAACAACCACCACCTCTACCACCACCAACAACCACCACCTCTACCACCACCAACAACCACCACCTCTGCCACCACCAATCACTACCTCAACCACCACCTCTACCACACCAACAACCACCTCTACCACAATCTACCTACCACCATACGTCTACCAGGCCAGCCAGCCAGCAGGGCAGCAAACCAAAACAAACCCAGCTGATGCGTCGGTAAATATGTCACGCTTGCGGCCGTGTCCAACACCCACACTGCCTGGGGCCCGGTCAATATGTACCTAGGGTGAGGTAAATCTCTCACTCTACCCCCATCCCCCTCCTCCCTCCTATTCCTCCTTCCACCTCACCTCTGTGTCCCCTTAGCAAGAAGAAGAAGGATGGAAGGGAGGAGGAGAAGGAGGGGGAGGTGGGTTGTAGGAACGACAGGTTGGTATCCGGGTGAAACACGCCGACATACATGCGTTGGGTTGCATAGGTGAGTGAGGCAGGGAGGCGTCACTCTCACCTCCCACCTCTCCCTGGGGTTAACTCTCTCTTTCTCTCTCACCCCCTTTCTCATACCTTCTCTTTCTCTCAGTGTTTCTGTTTCGCAATCTCTCTCTCAATCCCCCTCCTCCTCCTCTCTTTCTCCCTGCTTTCTTCCCTATCCCCAAATTGCCTCTCCCTTCATCCTCTCCCTTCCCCTCTCCCCCACTCTCCCTTGGGGCAGGTGTACACGCAGCAGAAGGCAGAAATTCCTCTTGTTATTACAAATTAATTTGTCTCATTTAACTTTATTTTTCTTCCAACTACGAAAAAATTACTAACTACATACCAGTAGAAATAAAAAAATAATAGTAAATATAAAGTAATATAAAATAATTTACATATAACTAAAAAAGTGTTAGAAATGTGTTAAAAAATTATGAATCACAAATTTATACCGAAAAGCTGTGGAGATTTGACGTGAACACCAATAATGGCCACATAACTATGCAAATGGATTTAACAATGTGTATATACTGCATATGTATGTATGTATATATGTATAAACTTTGAAAATAATGCAGAGGTGTGAGGTGTCAAATTCATAAACACAACACGAAATATCCCATGACCTCCCCATGGCAACACTCATCACAACCTGGGTGTTAAGTGTCTCGTCTGACTAAATTAAATCATAAAAAACAACACAAACAACACCATATAACTCATATGACTCCAGAAATAACATAAAAAAACAGGTAACATATATGAAGTAATATAAGGGACTATAAAACAACTATATAGAGCCACAGTTTAGTTTAAAATGATATACAAGAATGAGTACACATAATAATTCCGTGACCTACGCCTGGCAATACTTATCATCACAGCTAAGAGGGTCAAGTTTCACGTCCTTCTATGCTTATATTTATTTATTTTATTTTTTTTTTATTTATGCTATTAATTTATTTATTTACTTATTTATTTATTTAGTTATTTATTTATACACTGTCGTCAATAATACAGGGTGATAAAGAATAATAATATATAACCATTTTAATTCTGGGCATTCTTTATTGATAACTCTCTATGAATTTTCCCACAACAATAATAACACGCAACATATTTAACACAATACAACAATATGGATGTTTTTTATAAACGTATAGAAAGATTCCCAAACTACAAAAAAACACAGAATAAAACACATTAAACCACTGAACCAAAATATAAACACACTGAGAAAAAAAAAGCCATGAACTCCCTCTGGCAACACGCGTTACAGGTCAGGTCAAGTTTCACCTCCCAGTATAAAGCAGGGATATACCACAGTACACCCACCCAGTACACCACACAGGGCCACAGTATACCACACAGGGCCACAGTATACCTCACAGGGCCACAGTACACCACACAGGGCCACAGTATACCACACAGGGCCACAGTATACCTCACAGGGCCACAGTATACCTCACAGGGCCACAGTACACCACACAGGGCCACAGTGTTTCCTCTTCACGGTGAAATATTAACAATGACACACGCACACACTCTCTGACGTCACGGTACTCAGTTGCCAACAAGTGTATTTCTGACGCCACCTACGAATTTTAGATTAGGGGGGGGGGGAGAATTGGGGGTGAGGGAAGGGGAGGAATGATGAGGAGAGAGTAAAGGGGGGGGGGGAGGGGGGAAAAGGGGAATGGTGGGGAGGAAAGGGGGAGTTGGGGGTGAGGGAAGGGGAGGAATGATGAGGAGGGAGTAAAGGGGGGGGAGGGGGGAAAAGGGGAATGGTGGGGAGGAAAGGGGGGAGTTGGGGGTGACAGGAGGGGGAGAATATTAAATCATGAAAGAAAATGAGACTGAAATAAACTTAAATAATGAGGGAATCGAACAAAGAAAACCATCAAGGGTAACAAGAATAGAAACCGTTAATGTAAACAAACAAACAAATAAATTGAAAACAAACACAAATAATTACGGTCAAAATCATTTATAATTAATTACTAAAAAAAAAATTATCCTCGAGAATAAAAAAAAATTTCTTGCCCACTACCCAGCAACAGCTCTCTCTCTCTCTCTCTCTCTCTCTCTCTCTCTCTCTCTCTCTCTCTCTCTCTCTCTCTCTCTCTCTCTCTCTCTCTCACTTTCTCACCACGGTTGTCTGTCTGTTCTGTCTGTCTGTCTGTCTGTCTGCTGTCTGACTGTCTGTACATATCTTACACAGTAGTTATTATCCGCTGTGTTCGTCACCCACTCCTGGCAACGACAGACACCCACTCATACCAGACACAGACAGACAGACATTCACCCAAACAGACAGGCACACACACAGACAGACATACAGAGAGACAGACACACACACGCTAATAGACAGACAGACACAGAGACACCCAAACACACAGACAGACAGACAGACAGACACACACACACACGCTAATAGACAGACAGACACATACACACTGATAGACAGACAGACACACCAACACACAGACAGAGATAGACAGACAGCCAGCCAGACAGACAGACAGGCCGGGGTCTCCCTAGGTTGCCGACGTGGTTGCACCTCTCAGTCAAACACAGCGACATACAGTATTCACCCTTATACACGCTGTCCTCCGGCATATTTGAGGGAGGCCAAGGGTGAGCGGAGGACACTTGGAGGACAGCGTGTTGGAGGCCAGTCTAACAGCTGGTGTCGCTACTATTGCAGTGGGTGAAGGTTAGGTTAGGTTAGGTTAGGTTAGGTTAGGTGATGTTAGGTTAGGTTAGGTTAGGTTAGGTTAGGTTAGGCCTCTGTGTGTGTGTACTGTCCTTAGTTTCCACGTACAGCCTTTCTACGCCACGTACATACCCTCTCAGCACACACACACACACACACACACACACACACACACACTCCGTTCTATCTCTCTCCTACGCCAAGGAACGCTATAAGTTGGAAAGGCGTATACCATAATCCATACACAAACTATACGCTTGACGCAATATGGCCCCCCTATACGCTTATATACGCAGCCTTCACGTGTTTACGCCCTACTCATCATATACGCAGAATTTTAAGTACCGAGAGGGGGGGGGTTGATCCATGGCGTATATTACAAGTTACATACGCAAGGTTTAAGCTCGGTATTCAAGGCTCTTCTACCCATACGTAAGCTTAGTCTAGTCTGTTCTACGTGTATGTAAGCTTGATTTAACGTTTTATATGAATTTAACAGCTTACGTGAGAGGGAGGAAATGAGAGGAAGAGAGAGAGAGAGACAGAGAGAGAGAGAGAGAGAGAGAGAGAGAGAGAGAGAGAGAGAGAGAGAGAGAGGTGTGAAAATAATGGATGACTGGTCACTTCTGTCTTAAATGGCGGCCATTAATGACGTCACGCGAAGCCAAGTGATTCATTGTGACCATTATTGTACTCTCTCTCTCTCTCTCTCTCTCTCTCTCTCTCTCTCTCTCTCTCTCTCTCTCTCTCTCTCTCTCTTATCTCTCTCACTTAATGGTGGACGCAATCTCCATCAGACATATTTTTGACCCCTCTCGCCTATTCCCTCTCCCAGCCCAGGCCCCTCTCCCCTAACCCCCCCCACCCTGCCTCTTTTCCTTCCAGTCTTCTCCCTCCTTCTCCCCCTCCTTCCTTCTCTCCCCCTCTCTCCCCATTACCACAAATTGTCATTCCACTCTTTTGTTCCCCAGCTTTCCCTCTCCCTCCCCCACTCTCCCCTCTCCCTCTCCCTCCTCCTCCCCCACAACCTCCATCTAACCTACCTCACCTCTTCTCCCCTCTCCCTCCCCTCCCTCTCCCTCCCTCTCCCTCCCTCTCCCTCCCTCTCCCCACCTCTCCCTCCCTCTCCCTCCCTCTCCCTCCCTCTCCCTCACTCCCCCAGGGTGATGCTAGCAAGCTGCCTCACTCAGTATTACGTGGAGAAATATGTCGTAAAAGATAATTTGATGGCCAGATTTCCTTCCTTCCTTCCTTCCTTCCTTCCTTCTATTTTCCTTCCTACTTTTCTCCTACCTTCCTTCCTTCCTTCCTTCCTTCCTTCCTTCTATTTTCCTTCCTACTTTTCTCCTACCTTCCTTCCTTTCTTCCTCCCTTCCTTCTATCTTCCTTCCTTCCTTCTTCCCTCTACCTTCCCCCTTTCTACCTTCTCTCCTTCCCCACCTTTTCATTCTCCTCCCCTCCCTCCTCCTTCTTATCCACATCCCTCCACACTCTCCTTCTCTCCCATCCCCCTCCTTCTTCCTCTCCATCCCATCATCATCTCCTCTTCCTCTTCCCCCATCTCATCACCTCACGCTATTCCCTTGTGTCTCCCTCTCCTTATTTATTTCTTCCCTCTCTCCTCATCTTCTCCTCCCCTCTCCCCCCCTCTCACCCCTCTCCCCTCCACTAAAATCCACCATTCATAAATATTCTTGTACCGATGTTATTATTGTTATTATTATTTTCAGTCACTCAGTATGTATGTATGTATGTATGTATGTGTGTGTGTGTATGTATCTATGTATGTATGTATGTATGCATGTATGTTGTATGTATGTGTATGTGTGTGTGTATGTATATATGTATGTATGTATGTATGTATGTATGTACGTCACAAGGGCGTCATAATCAACCTCAAAGTTTTAATCTAAAAGTTTAAATTAGTTTTAAATAATAAAAAGTGAAGTTTGTTATTACACGACATGATGTGACAATGGTGTGACATGGTGGTGTGGCTAGGACGATGGTGTGACATGGTGGTGTGGCTAGGACGATGGTGTGACATGGTGGTGTGGCTAGGACGATGGTGTGACATGGTGGTGTGGCTAGGACGATGGTGTGACATGGTGGTGTGGCAAGGACGATGGTGTGACATGGTGGTGTGGCAAGGACGATGGTATGACATGGTGGTGTGGTTAGGGCGATGGTGTTACATGGTGGTGTGGCTAGGACGATGGTGTGACATGGTGATGGTGTGACATGGTGGTGTGGCTAGGACGATGGTGTGACATGGTGGTGTGGTTAGGACGATGGTGTGACATGGTGATGGTGTGACATGGTGGTGTGGCTAGGACGATGGTGTGACATGGTGGTGTGGCTAGGACGATGGTGTGACATGGTGTTGGTGTGGCGTGATGGTGTGACATGGTGATGGTGTGGCTAGGACGATGGTGTGACATGGTGGTGTGGTTAGGGCGATGGTGTTACATGGTGGTGTGGCTAGGACGATGGTGTGACATGGTGATGGTGTGACGTGGTGATGGTGTGGCGTGATGGTGTGACATGGTAGTGGTGATCTTGGTGTCAATAAGTGCCAGTGCCACACAATAGAGAGCTCCAGTGGGGGGGGTGGGGTGTTAGGGAGAGCCTGGGGGGGGGGGGGTGTAGGGGAGATCCTGGGGGGGGGTTAGGGAGAGTGGGGGGTGATATCTGCGAGACCTTCCCCCCAAAAAATCCAAACTGCTCATCACTCTCTCTCTCTCTCTCTCTCTCTCTCTCTCTCTCTCTCTCTCTCTCTCTCTCTCTCTCTCTCTCTCTCTCTCTTCGTTTTATTCCCTCTCTCTTTACTCTTCTCTCTATTCTGGTTTCTCCTTACTTCTCTCCCCCTCCCTATCCCTCTCTCCCCTTTATCCTCCCCCCCCCCCCTGTGGTGAAGCTTGAGGTCACACAGATGTATAATTCCGGGTTGGGTCATGTACCGTGTGGCTTATTCACCTGTCCCCCCCCCACCCTCCCCCCCTCTCTGTCTATCTCTGTCTCTCCCTCCCTGTCTCTCTCTCTCTCTCCCTCCCTCTCTATCCCTCCCTCCCTCCCTCACCCTCTCTCACCCCTGAAAATACGATGGGAGGGAGAGGGAGAGTCAGGGAGGGAAGGAGGGAGAAGGGAGGCAGAGTGTGAGTGAGAATATGAGAGACAGAATGACAGACAAATAGACAGACAGACAGACAGACAGACAGACAGACAGACAGACATCTCAAAGCATCCCATAATTAAGTCTCCCCACAAGAAGTAAATTACAAACACACTCTGAAGTATAATTTACACACACACACACACACACACACACACACACAGCTAAAACCTCTAATATTTATACACAGACGTTACAAATTTTATGTATTATATGTATGGTGTATGAGTTTGTACATATAGTAGTGTGTGTGTATTATAATTATGTATGTTTGTATATATAATGTGTGTGTGTGTGTGTGTCTGTATGTGTTTGTTTTTACATACAATAGTGTTTTGAGTACATAATTACATACACTAGTTTTTATCAATAAACATAGATGGCGCTGACTCTGTATATAAAATGACTACATGGCAACTCACTACTGTCACAGCGTCACCAGATCATCAGCACAAGTTTCCAATCTCATTAATGTTTACGTTGTAGACCCGACAGCTATAGGACGCAGTGGTGGTGTTGTGTAGCGGGAGTGTATGTTGGCCCGCTAACACACTGCGCCTTTAAAGAACCATAATTAAAGTGTTATAGTGAGTGAGTGATGGTGTTAAAGACGTGTACGAAGTGGTCTAATGTTGTTTGTTGTGGTTAGTGTCTAGTTAACGAGGCACAGCGGGTGGTTAATGGCGGCTTTCATGGCTTGTTGACAGTTTAGAGCTTGTTGGCTGTTTCCTGTGAGCTATGGAGTGTTTATAAAGTCCCTTGGTGTTTATAAAGTCCCTTGATGTTTATAAAGTCCCTTGGTGTTTATAAAGTCCCTTGGAGTTTATAAAGTCCCTTGGTGTTTATAAAATCCCTTGATGTTTGTGTTTATAAAATCCCTTGGTGTTTTTGTTTACAGAGTCCACTGTGTCGAGGTTAAGGATTAATAAACTTTGTAAATAATAAACCAAAAAGTTTAGACAGACCATAAGCCAACCCCTAAACATTACCTAGTGCTTAAGAAAAGTTTGAACAGTATAAAAACTTTCGAGTGCCAAGAAAACAAACAATATTATTTAAGGTCAAACTATCAAGTGCAGAAAAGTTCTCCAATAATGTAAAGAAAAGTTACAAAATATAGAAAAAAGTGAAGAAAGTAACAAAAGCAATGAATCTACTGTGTGTTAAAAGGTCAAGCAAAACAGTTTTATCAGATTAGGTAAAAAGAGTTTGGAAAATATGAACAAAATTGAACAAAAATATCATAAACAGATCGAAAACAACAAAAAAGTGAGGAAAACACAGTGCCACATAGAGCGAGGTGTGGCACTGTTACCTGGCACCCTCACCTACACCTGCCTCCCGATGACCTCAGTACTGGTGAGTAAAAACATTATTGTATTATTTTAAAGGCGACTGTTAACACTAATGCCTTTGTCTTTGTTAGTTTTCGTAGTGTGTGTGTGTGTGTGTGTGTGTGTGTGTGTGTGTGTGTGTGGAGTCGTATGCAAATTAGCCCTGTATATCCATCACCGTATACAGTATAAACTTTAACTACACACACACACACACAGGTAACTGAGGTGGGCCATATAGTTAATTACTCCACACACAAGAAGACAGGTGAGAGTGAGGGAGAGCGTGTGGCCCCACCTGTTGAGAGAGAGAGAGAGAGAGAGAGAGAGAGAGAGAGACATCCATCCATCTCCTTCACTCTCATCCATCTCCTTCACTCTCATCCATCTCCCTCCATCACTCTTGTTGTGTCTCACTTCATCATTATTTAACTATTCATTACTGTTTACCTGTTTCCTCTCTCACACAGGTGGTTAATTCAGGTTGTTTGGGCAGTGTTAAGGTGCTCTCTCTCTCTCTCTCTCTCTCTCTCTCTCTCTCTCTCTCTCTCACAGCCAACCCAGAGCAAAATAGACGAGAAGGGAGAGGTGAGGGGGGTAGTGAGGGAGGGGGGTGGTGAGGGGTGAGGAGGTAGTGAGGGAGGGGGGGTGGTGAGTGGTGAGGGGGTAGTGAGGGTGAGAGAGGGGGGGGTGAGGGAGAGCGAGGCGACCACTAATTGTTATTCATAGGATAGTGGTCAGTAGCAGTCATGCGGCAATCTGAACCAACTGTGCCTCTCTGACCAACGAGATGTGTTTCATTCTGCGTGGTACAGTTAGGAGAGATGTATGGTGGTTTGTGAGAGGAGGAGGAGGGAGAGGAGGAGGAGAGGAGAGGAAGAAGAGGAGAGGAAGAGGAGGAGGAGAGGAAGAAGAGGGAAGGGGAGGAGGGGTGGGTTTCAATCTCCCTGGTACAATTAAAATACATGTGTGGCTGTCTGTAGGAGGAGGAGGAGGAGAGAGGGAAGAGACGGTGAGGGGTTATATAAACTCCATGTATACCTCTCACGTGTTACCACTCATGTATACTTTCACCCACACATGTATACTTTCACCCACTCATGTATACTTTCACCCACTCATGTATACTTTCACCCACACATGTATACTCTCACCCACACATGTATACTTTCACCCACACATGTATACTTTCACCCACACATGTATACTTTCACCCACACATGTATACTTTCACCCACACATGTATGCTTTCACCCACACTAAACTATACCGTACTACCCGCTGTATATAAACTTCCAACCTCTATGGTACTGTTATTATTGTGACTTTCTCTTGACTTTCTCTTGACTTTCTCTTGACTTTCTCAGTGGCATCAAAGACACTCTCTCTCAAGTTATGTGTTTGTTTGTGTTGGGAGACGTTACCTGCACCTTTCTCTCCCTCCTAAATACTGAGCACCTGAAGGACACGCTCTCTCAAGGTGCCTCACGATGTTTGGGTTTTTGCCTTAGTATTTTTATTTCTCTTAAGTTACGATGAATTCTTGAAGGTTCGTAAGATTTTTATTATTATTATTATTATTTTTAAACTTAAGTTACGGTGGATTCTTAAAATTGCCTCACCCCCCACCACTACCCCCACATCACCACCACTACCCCCACCACCTCCCCACCACCTCCCCCCATCCCCGCACCACACCATAATACACACCACACATGAAGCACCACACTTTATCTTCACAATATTTTCATGCAATATTTTTACTATTTTGTTCTTATTTATCTCTTGGTCATAGAACGACCCAAGAGCAGCTGTGAATGTCTGTATGTCTGTGTGAATGTTTAAATGTCTGTGTGAATGTTTAAATATCTGTGTGAATGTCTATATGAATGTATACAGTACATGCCGATCTGAATGTCTATATGTATGAGAATATGTCTTCTTAAATGTCTACAAAGCTGTGTGAATGTTTACATGTCTGTCTGTATGTTTAAATGTCTGTGTGTGTGAATGTCTTTGTGTATGTCTAAATGTGTAAATGCCCTGAACGTTCACTGTAAATGTCGCGCTGGTCATCCCTCAAAGATCATGACATTTACAAAACTCAATCACGTAAATGTAAATGAATTCCCTGAACCACTCGAGATTAATTTACAATGTTGCTGGCTAAACTATCCTGTAAATTGTTGGATCCACCTGTCAGATCTATTATGTAAATCGTTGTAAATTGCTAGTTACAGTTGTCAGATGTATATTAATCGTCTTTATATTATTGGTGTAAATTAATCGTGTAAGTTGCTGTAAATCGTTTGCCAAGTCTTGTTGGGTTGTGTAAATGGTGTAAATTGGTGGTGGTTGGGAGGGTGTTTACGTGTATAAATAATAATAATAATAATAATAATAATAATAATAAGAAGAAGAAGAAGAAGAAGAAGAAGAAGAAGAATTAATTATACCCCAATAACTTAGATCACTATAACTCTACCTAACTCCTATGATAATTATACACCTCTGTAATAATCTATAACATTACTGTAATATCATATACTCAATTATATCATTTGTTATTCTCTTATACGATAATTACTTCCCATAACAAACTCGTGAGGTCATTAAGAGGTTTTGTCTGTGTAATTATGGTGTGTGTGTGTGTGTGTGTGTGTGTGTGTGTGTGTGTGTGTGTGTGTGTGTATATGTGTGTGTGTACTGTTTATGTGTGCGTTTCTATGTATTCATTAACCACACACACACACACACACACACATAAACAACCTCCTTTAATCAAGTCATCCAACCCCGTTATAGAGACAACTCAATCCCATTTATAAACCTGGCACCCGTTACAGTGACCCACAGACCTAGGGCTACAGGGGACGACTTTATAAGGATGAGTCATGTAGAGGCTCCTGTAGTCTGTAGTTGTTGTTTTTATACAGTTATCTTGCCCTTATCGACACTCTAGGGTTTGGGGGCTTTTTGTATATTCCCTAACATATATTTACCTCCAGATTTAAGTCATTATAAGGGTATATTCTTATACGTCATACGTATTACCGTCTTTATAAAGCCATGACCCCTTCTTTATAAAGGTTCATTCTCTACCCAAACAACATCATTATATGGGTATATCTCTTGTATTTCACCCTATACCGCTGGTGGTATATCCCTTATAAACCTCCACAAACGTCTTTATAAAGGTGTATCCCCTGTATAACCCGTAGCCCTATAGTCTACAGTGTTGGATCCCTCGTGCGTGGGATCTACAGCTTACGACAAGCGGATTGGATTCTGCTGTACCGATGCGCTTTTGTTTTTTTTCCTTTTGTTTTTGTTTTTGTTTTCGTTTCCTCTGAGCTGGGTACGTCGACACCGAAGAGGGAGGGGGATGGTAGGAGGGTCTGCACCACCACACGTCGACACCGAAGAGAGGGAGAGGGATGGTAGGAGGGTCTGCACCACCACACGTCGACACCGAAGAGAGGGAGAGGGATGGTAGGAGGGTCTGCACCACCACACGTCGACACCGAAGAGAGGGAGGGGGATGGTAGGAGGGTCTGCACCACCACACGTCGACACCGAAGAGAGGGAGAGGGATGGTAGGAGGGTCTGCACCACCACACGTCGACACCGAAGAGAGGGAGGGGGATGGTAGGAGGGTCTGCACCACCATACGTCGACACCGAAGAGAGGGAGAGGGATGGTAGGAGGGTCTGCACCACCACACGTCGACACCGAAGAGAGGGAGGGGGATGGTAGGAGGGTCTGCACCACCACACGTCGACACCGAAGAGAGGGAGAGGGATGGTAGGAGGGTCTGCACCACCACACGTCGACACCGAAGAGAGGGAGGGGGATGGTAGGAGGGTCTGCACCACCATACGTCGACACCGAAGAGAGGGAGAGGGATGGTAGGAGGGTCTGCACCACCACACGTCGACACCGAAGAGAGGGAGGGGGATGGTAGGAGGGTCTGCACCCCCACACGTCGACACCGAAGAGAGGGAGAGGGATGGTAGGAGGGTCTGCACCACCACACGTCGACACCGAAGAGAGGGAGGGGGATGGTAGGAGGGTCTGCACCACCACACGTCGACACCGAAGAGAGGGAGAGGGATGGTAGGAGGGTCTGCACCACCACACGTCGACACCGAAGAGAGGGAGGGGGATGGTAGGAGGGTCTGCACCACCACACGTCGACACCGAAGAGAGGGAGGGGATGGTAGGAGGGTCTGCACCACCACACGTCGACACCGAAGAGAGGGAGAGGGATGGTAGGAGGGTCTGCACCACCACACGTTGACACCGAAGAGAGGGAGAGGGGGGATGGTAGGAAGGTCTGCACCACCACACGTCGACACCGAAGAGAGGGAGAGGGATGGTAGGAGGGTCTGCACCACCACCACACGTCGACACCGAAGAGAGGGAGAGGGAGGGGATGGTAGGAGGGTCTGCACCACCACACGTCGACACCGAAGAGAGAGGGAGGGGGATGGTAGGAGGGTCTGCACCACCACACGTCGACACCGAAGAGAGGGAGGGGGATGGTAGGAGGGTCTGCACCACCACACATCGACACCGAAGAGAGGGAGAGGGGGGATGGTAGGAGGGTCTGCACAAACCACACGTCGACACCGAAGAGAGGGAGAGGGATGGTAGGAGGGTCTGCACCACCACACGTCGATACCGAAGAGAGGGAGAGGGAGGGGATGGTAGGAGGGTCTGCACCACCACCACACGTCGACACCGAAGAGAGGGAGAGGGATGGTAGGAGGGTCTGCACCACCACACGTCGACACCGAAGAGAGGGAGGGGATGGTAGGAGGGTCTGCACCACCACACGTCGACACCGAAGAGAGGGAGGGGATGGTAGGAGGGTCTGCACCACCACACGTCGACACCGAAGAGAGGGAGGGGATGGTAGGAGGGTCTGCACCACCACACGTCGACACCGAAGAGAGGGAGGGGGATGGTAGGAGGGTCTGCACCACCACACGTCGACACCGAAGAGAGGGAGAGGGGGATGGTAGGAGGGTCTGCACCACCACACGTCGACACCGAAGAGAGGGAGAGGGATGGTAGGAGGGTCTGCACCACCACACGTCGACACCGAAGAGAGGGAGAGGGGATGGTAGGAGGGTCTGCACCACCACACGTCGACACCGAAGAGAGGGAGAGGGATGGTAGGAGGGTCTGCACCACCACACGTCGACACCGAAGAGAGGGAGAGGGATGGTAGGAGGGTCTGCACCACCACACGTCGACACCGAAGAGAGGGAGAGGGATGGTAGGAGGGTCTGCACCACCACACGTCGACACCGAAGAGAGGGAGAGGGATGGTAGGAGGGTCTGCACCACCACACGTCGACACCGAAGAGAGGGAGAGGGATGGTAGGAGGGTCTGCACCACCACACGTCGACACCGAAGAGAGGGAGAGGGATGGTAGGAGGGTCTGCACCACCACCACACATTAATACTAAGTAAGTCTCGTCAGGGAAGGATTGTGAAGCGATTTGTGGTATTTTGCTGTACGTTTGTGTGTCTCCAATTTTACTCATAGTCGCCCTCTACGCTTTTATTATCTGGGATTTGGGGATTTAAGGAGTTTGGTATTTTGGTATTTGAGTATTTGGGGATTTAGGGATTTTGTAACGTCGTGGGATTTTTTATTAGAATTATATTTTATTTGTTATTTTGGGGGATTTTATATTTTGTCTGTGGATCTTATTTTTTCTGGGGTTGTTTGTGTTTGTTTGTTTGTGTGTGTGTGTGTGTTTGTTTGTTTGTTTGTTTGTGTTTGTTTGTTTGTTTGTGTGTATGTGTTTGTTTGTTTGTTTGTTTGTTTGTTTGTTTGGGAAATAATGAAATTTTTTTTGTATTTTATTTAGCCATAATTTTTCAATTAATTTGTGTGTGTATGGGGTGTATGTATGTATGTATGTATGTATGTATGTATGTATGTGTGTTCGTGTACATATCCGTTCATGATTATTTCCGCTAGTGTGTACATATATCATGTTGAGTGTGTACCTACCAACCTCTTTACGCACACGCAAGGTCGATTCACACCCAATATACGCACCTCCTTCTAACCACTAATTAACGCATAAGTCACCCACATACGCATCTTGTTTCTGTTATAGGCTGCGGTTACTTGTGTATACGCAACAGTAATTGACAGTATACGCTTGTCTATGTATATTATTCTCGCGTAAGTTTGCAAGTCCTTAATACGCAATAAAGGACATTTTCTACAACTCAATCACACGTACGCACAGTATTAACGCATGTACTTGCTTACGCATTTTTTCACGTCTTCACATGTACATATATTTCTACTACTCATAGACACTTACGCATATCCCTATAATTCTTAACGCACTTACTCACAATTCTTAACTGACGCATTTACGCACATTTCTCTGGCCATTACTTAAGACCACAGTCACACACACTCCCTCTCTTCCCTCCCTCACCACAAATCCCTACGCAAATCCCCATTTACTCTCCCCCTACTCTCACTGAGCCAACTCTCCATCTCTCCCTCCCTCTCTCCCTCTCCAACCTACCTCTCCCCCCCCCTCCCTCTCTCACTTCCTACCTCGATATTCATTCCACGAAAACTTTCTCTCTCACATTTTTTTTCTCTCTCCCATTCAAAGGTTTCTAAACTCTCTCTTTCAGCTTATTTTCTGTCCTTTCTCACTCTCACAACTTTCTCTCACTCTCACATCTTTCTCTTACTCTCACAACTTTCTCTTACTCTCACAACTTTCACTCGGTCCACAAATCCCTTCGTAGACGCTCACTATGCTAGAGGGAGAGTGAGGGGGGTAGAGGGACAGTGAGGGGGGGTAGAGGGAGAGTGAGGGGGGTAGAGGGAGAGTGAGGGGGGTAGAGGGAGAGTGAGGGGGGTAGAGGGAGAGTGAGGGGGGGTAGAGGGAGAGTGAGGGGGGGTAGAGGGAGAGTGAGGGAGGTAGAGGGAGAGTGAGGGGGGGTAGAGGGAGAGTGAGGGGGGTAGAGGGAGAGTGAGGGGGGTAGCGGGAGAGTGAGGGGGGTAGAGGGAGAGTGAGGGGGCTAGAGGGAGAGTGAGGGGGGTAGAGGGAGAGTGAGGGGGGTAGCGGGAGAGTGAGGGGGGTAGAGGGAGAGTGAGGGGGCTAGAGGGAGAGTGAGGGGGGGAGGGGGAGAGTGAGGGGGATAGAGGGAGAGTGAGAGGGGTAGAGGGAGAGTGAGGGGGGAGGGGGGATTAAGAAGCCTCAGGAGATGCTCTTGGGAGAGTTAGCGACCCATCTCTATGTAGATGAGAGTGTGTGAGAGGCATAGTGAGTGACCAGAGGGAGAGGGAGGGAGAGGGAGAGAGGGATGAGCTGAGGTAAGAAGGTAAAGGATTGAGAAGTGAGAGGGAGGGAGGGAGGTAGAGTGAGTGGCATCGTGAGTGACTACACCTAGGGAGTGGGAGGGAGAGGGAGAGAGGGAGAGAGTAAATAAGTGAAAGGGTTGAATGGGAAGCCTTGTTGGGTGTTTAGGTGGATGAGAGGGTGAGGGAGAGGCTGGAAGGGTGAGGGAGAGTAGGTGGGAGAGGTGTGGTTGAAGGGCCAATTGGAGGTGAGAGCAGGTGGGGGGGAGGGAGGTAGACGAATAGTGAGTGACCACATAGGGAGAGAGGAGAAGGAGAAGGAGGGAGGAAAATAAGAACAGGAAGGTAAGGAAGAGAATGAGAATGAAGGGAGAAGGAGAAAGGGGCAAGAGATGAAGAAGAAGGGAAAGAGAACGGGAAGAGTTGTGAAAGAATGAAGGAGAAAGAGAGAGAGAGAGAGAGAGAGAGAGAGAGAGAGAGAGAGAGAGAGAGAGAGAGAGAGAGGACATCGCGTCTGAGTTAATGTCGGTAATGGTGACATGAAAACCCAAAGTCGGAATGTATGTATGTGTGTGTGTATGTGTACGTCAGTATATGTGTGTGCGTGTGTGTGTACCAATGCTTTCATGTACGAGCATATTTTCCCAGTTTAAACCTCTACATACCCACACACACACACACCCCCCCACCCACCCACACACACACACACACACACACACCCACACACACACACCACACACACACACACACACACACACACACACACACACCCACACACACACACACACACACACACACACACATACACACACACACACACACACACACCTGTCTTCACGATAATACTAACATACATACAACTTTATAAACAAATACAAATTAATAACAATTTATGAAAACTTAAAATAAATCTCAATATTATGAGGCCCCGCTGATGGCAACACCTCCCAGTTACCAGCGCGTCATTTCCCCGGCAAATTTTAAGCTACAATGCTGTATTTTTTAGGGGTAGTGGAGGAGCGCGTTTTACAGCGGCCCGGAGACTGCATTATGCTGTTAACAGAGATTACAGCATTATAGCGGCGATAAAGGAGCTATTTAAGGGCCCAAAAAACCTGTCCAAATGAACCATAAAAAGTCTACTGTAGATTTTTTTTAAGCAACTTCCTTCGATTATCTTCTGTTTTGAGAGAGAGAGAGAGAGAGAGAGAGAGAGAGAGAGAGAGAGAGAGGGAGAGAGAGAGAGAGAGAGAGGGATAAAAAGAAGTAGTTTGAGAGAATGAAGAAGAATGAAGCAAGAGAAAGAGAGAATAAAGCACTAGTGGTGGGGGAGATGTACCTGTGGAACACCTGTGGAACACCTGTCTAACTCACCTGTGGAACACCTGTGAAACACTTGTCTAACTCACCTGTGGAACACCTGTGGAACACCTGTGGAACACTTGTCTAACTCACCTGTGGAACACCTGTGGAACACCTGTCCCTGGTGGCACATGACCTCCTGGGGCCGGGTCATGGTGGTGCCACTTGGAGGATACACTGGATGAGCTCCTGAGATTCCTTCCAGTCCCTGAGAGCGTGAGGGAATCCTTCGTGAGTCAGCTTAGCCGTCCTGGGGAGAGGAGGGGGTGCTGAGGAGGGGGGAGGTGCTGAGGAGGGGGTGCTGAGGAGGGGGGAGGTGCTGAGGAGGGGGAAGAGGTGCTGAGGAAGGAGGGGGTGCTGAGGAGGGGGGAGGTGCTGAGGAGGGGGAAGAGGTGCTGAGGGAGGAGGGGGTGCTGAGGAGGGGGGAGGTGCTGAGGAGGGGGTGCTGAGGAGGGGGGAGGTGCTGAGGAGGGGGGAGGTGCTGAGGAGGGGGAAGAGGTGCTGAGGGAGGAGGGGGTGCTGAGGAGGGGGGAGGTGCTGAGGAGGGGGTGCTGAGGAGGGGGGAGGTGCTGAGGAGGGGGAAGAGGTGCTGAGGGAGGAGGGGGTGCTGAGGAGGGGGGAGGTGCTGAGGAGGGGGTGCTGAGGAGGGGGGAGGTGCTGAGGAGGGGGTGCTGAGGAGGGGGGAGGTGCTGAGGAGGGGGAAGAAGTGCTGAGGGAGGAGGGGGTATCGAGAGAGAGGGAGAGAGGGAGGAGGTGAGGTGCTGGGCGGAAAGTCACCACTAAGTCACCAGGACCACAGTATACTATATCCACACCGACTTCACATGACCCTCACAACTATGGGACACAGATTCAGTCCTCACCATCGCCAAGGAAGAGTGTTATTGCTTAGAAAATTAATCAAACCTGTAATATGTAAGACTATTTATAGATATATTTTGTAAACACATTCTTTGTAATTCTTTGTTTTATATAATTTTATCTATATATAATGTATTTAAATATTACCTCATTAATGGTCGTTATCCTCCTAATAATTATTACGTTCACTGTATAGTGGGGTATGCTATAACGAATCTAATTGGTTCTAGAACCTTGTTCGTTATAGCATTCGTTCGTTATAGGATTAATCCGTTCCAGGCCCCCAAATACAACCACTTAACACTGAAAAATATAATATAAAATTGTAAAAATTGTAAAAAAGTGCATAAATATGCATCTAAACCCCTGAAATAAAGAATATCATTAATACTTGTAATAAAAAACAATAAATTAGTAAAAAAAAAAATACTTTTTTTTTTTTAAATACTGTTCGTTGTAGGAGTTTCGTTCGTTATAGCATTCTCAATTTTATAGGTATAACCGTTCGTTATAGGAATATTCGTAGTAGGATCCGTTCGTTATAGCATACACATTATCGTTGTGTGTGTGTGTGTGTTTTATGTGTTTATTCATTGTCTGGGTCGAGGCACAAGAGTTTCTCATTTGACTGTTGACAATATGGAGCCGGAGATGAATTCCTCGTCAGGTTCATAATACAGTTTGTCACCAGACGATGTAATAACCTTGATGTACCGCAGCCGTCATGTTGTTACCTTTACGGAACAAAACAAATACAATGAAGGAATGGAATTGTCGTCGTAAATTAGATGGTAATTAAGGCAGAGTTTGGTAAAAGAGCGTCGTAGAGGGAGTTAGTCTCGCTGTTAACTTCTCCGTTATTGGAACATGTCAGATAACAATAAACGTTATTTCCTTTCTTTGGTGATCTTGAGTATGGTGGCCATATTTAGTATTTAAGTTGGTAATTACTGAGAAACAAGGACATAACTGCCAGTTTATAGGGATGATTACCTTGTAGTAATCCGCCATAGGAACCTCCAGTTATTATACTGTCACAGTGTGTCCTTGATTACGCTCGCTCCCGGGCCCGTTGTGATGCAGACCGCAGCGTGTAATTGATTTATCTATCTCTCTCTCGTGGCTATTCAAACATCTAATCAAATCCATTATCAAGGAATTATGGGCTGACTCAATCCTATCTTTCCGGGCGAGGGAGTAAATTTAATATACCCATCTTGTCTTTTAGAGAGAAAAAGATGAGAAAAAAAATCACATGGCAACTCCATCTCACAACGTACCTCAGCTTACGCTCATTACCGGGCGACTGTTCGGGCCCGGCGAGGCGTAATGGCGGAGGGATGGTGATGACGGGACCCACAACTCCAAAAATTAAAGAAGAGAGAGAAAAAAGAGAGAGAGAGAGTCTCCGAGTTTCTAAAGAAGATAAAAAGGTTTTCCAGAAGGTTTTTGGCTCCGACAGTCACTCAGATTTCCCGCCTCATTGCTCGCCACACCGCAGCCTTTCCCGCCAATTTTCTCTCTCGCAGGACGATTCGGATTTGCGATTCATGGCTAGAAATTTCAAGATTGAGTTATGTGACGCAGTAATCTTTTCTTTTTTTACGAATTATAGCTCAATTTTTTACCATTAATAATTAAAATCTATTGAATTACAGTAAAAGTTAAGAGATTCAGAGTTGAGATTCATAAATTAATGTTTCATAATTTAAGTCTGGACTCAAGAAAAAGAATGAAATCAAAATTGTGTAAAAAATATTATCTTTTATTGACATTATTTATTAAAAACATTAAAAGGAAAGTAAATGTACATAGAGAAATAAGTACTTAGAGTAAATAGAGACAGTCCTCACTATACGAAAGGTGCTGGAGTCGTGCGGAAAGTGAACAAACGTATAACACAAAAAAAATTCCCATCAACCAAGTGTTGTTAATGGAGATTATGTTGATAGGGGATGGTTATCCAACAACCTAACCTAACCCAACCTAACCTAACCCAACCTAACCTAACCTAACCCAACCTAACCTAACCTAACCTAACCCAACCTAACCTAACCTAACCACGAGTAAGATAGACAGAGAGCTGAAGTTTGTTATAGAGAAAGAAACACTTATACCCGAAGGTGTCCCGAAGGTGGATCTTGGGGGTTAGGTTATTGTTAAATGTACTTCGTCAAAAACAGACCCGGGTAAGATCGGGTATCCAGTTAATATATAAATATATACATATATATATATATATATATATATATATATATATATATATATATATATATATATATATATATATATATATATATATATATATATATATATATATATATATATAGGATTTAATTAGACTCTCTCTCTCTCTCTCTCTCTCTCTCTCTTTTTGTTTCATCAACAACTTCCATTCCTTATTACACATGTCCTCTCCTCCTCCATCTCTTCCTCCTCCTCTTCCTCCCTCCCCCCCTCCACCCAGCTCATCTGGCCAGGTCTGGGTAGAGTGTCCTCAAAGCCTCTACAAGTGGAGGCCAGCGCACCGTCCCATTTGCGTCCTCTTCCTCCCTCTTCCTCCTCCTCTTCCTCCTCCTCCTCCCCCTGCCTCTTCCTCCTCCTCCCCCTCCCCTCCCCCTCTCCCCCCTCTCCCATACCCCTCCCCTACCCCTCCTCGTCCTACCCTCCTCCATTCCTGCGTCCTTCCCCCCTCCCCCTTTGCTGTGTCTCTAGAGCATCTCCCTCACCCCCTTAAAGCCCTCCTCGGGCCCTCACCACTGGAGGGCGCTGGGTTATATTGTTTGGAAAATGGCTTTATGATGTGTCGGGCTTCCAGAGGGACCGACCAGGGGGCCCCAAGGAACACGGAGAGGGCATTATTATTCTCCTCTTCATCTTCCTCTTCCTCTTCCTCACCCTCTTCCTCTTCCTCCTCCTCCTCAGGAAGGTCTTGACTGGAGAGGAAGAACGTAAGGTATCCAGGTGTCTCTCTCTCTCTCTCTCTCTCTCTCTCTCTCTCTCTCTCTCTCTCTCTCTCTCATCATAATAGTTTAAAGTAATTAGTCTTGACTCAGTCAGCCTTGTTGATGACTGTCAGGACGAGTGTCAGCCCCGGGCCACACTTGACGGCCCTCCTCTACCCCTCCCACCACCCCCTCCCTCCAACCTCTCCCTGGCCTCCACCTGTCCACTCAACCCTTCCCTCCACTCCTTCATCCTGGGCACACTCCATGACCCTCCCTTCCCTCCTTCACCCCTCCCTTCACCCTACACTCCTTCATCCTGGGCACACTCCCTTCCCTCTCTTCTCTCCCTTCCCTCCCTACCCTCCACCCTCCACTCCTCCATCCTGGGCACACTCCATGACCCTCCCTTCCCTCCTTCACCCCTCCCTTCACCCTCCACTCCTCCATCCTGGGCACACTCCATGACCCTCCCTTCCCTCCTTTACCCCTCCCTTTCCTCCCTTCCCTCCACCCTCCACTCCTTCATCCTGGGCACACTCCATGACCCTCCCTTCCCTCCTTTACCCCTCCCTTCACCCTCCACTCCTCCATCCTGGGCACACTCCATGACCCTCCCTTCCCTCCTTTACCCCTCCCTTTCCTCCCTTCCCTCCACCCTCCACTCCTTCATCCTGGGCACACTCCATGACCCTCCCTTCCCTCCTTTACCCCTCCCTTCCCTCCCTTCCCTCCACCCTCCACTCCTCCATCCTGGGCACACTCCATGACCCTCCCTTCCCTCCTTTACCCCTCCCTTCCCTCCCTTCCCTCCACCCCTTGTTAGTGTCGTCTTCCGCCGGATCGAATTTTCGTGTCTTGTTTTTCCTTTAATTAACAAGTTCCTGTGTCGAGGGTGTTGGAGTGTGTTGGGGGTGGTGTTGGATGGTGTTGGAGGGTGTTGGGGTGGTGTTGGATGGTGTTGGAGGGTGTTGGAGGGTGTTGGGGTGGTGTTGGATGGTGTTGGAGGGTGTTGGAGGGTGTTGGGGGTGGTGTTGGAATGGTGTTGGGGGTGGTGGGGGTGGTGTTGGAGGGTGTTGGAGGGTGTTGGAGGGTGTTGGGGGTGGTGTTGGAGGGTGTTGGAGGGTGTTGGGGGTGGTGTTGGAGGGTGTTGGAGGGTGTTGGGGGTGGTGTTCGAGGGTGTTGGAGGGTGTTGGGGGTGGTGTTGGAGGGTGTTAGGGGTGGTGTTGGAGGGTGTTGGGGTGGTGTTGGAGGGTGTTGGGGTGGTGTTGGAGGGTGTTGGAGGGTGTTGGGGGTGGTGTTGGAGGGTGTTGGGGGTGGTGGGGGTGGTGAGGAGAGTGGACAGTATGGTGGAGGGGTGATGGAGGGCTCGTGGGCTGGGTAGGGAGGGATGCTGGATGAAGGGAAGTGGAGAGGAAGGAGGGAGGGAGGGAGGGAGGGAGGGAGGGAGGGAAGGGTATGTGTGTATTGTTGTGTTATACCATCAAATGATTAAACGTGTGTGTGTGTGTGTGTGTGTGTGTGTGTGGTGTTGTGGGTGTTGGGTGGTTTTGTGGTGGTTGTGTGGTGTTGGGTGTGTGATATGGTGGTGTGTGGTGATATGTGTGTGTGTGTGTGTGTGTGTGTGTGTGTGGTGTGTGGTGTGGTGTGTGTGATATGTGTGTGTGTGTGTGTGTGTGTGTGTGTGTGTGTGGTGTGGTGTGTGGGGTGTGTTGTGTGTGGTGTGTGTGTGTGTGTGTGTGTGTGTGTGTGTGTGTGTGTGTGTGTGTGTGTGTGTGTGTGTGTGTGTGTGTGTGTTCAACAGGTCAGGTCAGAGCGGCCATGTTACAACAGTTATGAAGAGTTAAACAGTTTACCGACTCCCCTCCCCCCCCCCCCCACTACTCCATAACCCCTTCCCCCCTTCTTCCCCTGCCTGCATCCCCCTCCCGGTAAACACCCTTCCCCCTTCCCCTACACCCTCTCTCCCTGTCTGTATATCCTTCTCCCCCCCCTCCTTACCCTCTCTTCCCCCTCCCCTTCAATATAAACATTAAACACTTATTTCTAAAACATTTAAACCCAATATAAACATTTAATTGGTATTTAAATCTTGGAAGAGGAATAAAAAAAAACACAGACACGGTTTATTTACATCAAGGAGGAGGGTGAGGTGCCAACTAGCCCTTCTTCCTCCCCCTTCCTCGCTAATGAGAAACTGACCCCTATGTTCAGGTGGTGTTAGAGGCGATAATTGGTTATTGTATACTAAGAGAGGGTGGAGGTAGTTGCTAATGAGGCCTCGTCATACAGTGAGATAAAAAAACAATGATGGAGAGATGGAGAGGTGATACATAATGAGGGAGAGATGGAGAGATGGAGAGGTGGAGAGGTGATACATAATGAGGGAGAGATGGAGAGATGGAGAGATGGAGGGAGAGAGGGAGAGGTGAGAGATGGAGAGGTGGAGAGAGAGAGAGAGACAGAGGTGAGGGAAGGGTTGGTGGGTTAAGAGAGAGAAAGAGAGAGAGAGAGAGAGAGAGAGAGAGAGAGAGAGAGAGATGAATGGAGAAGATGAGAGACAGACAGATGAAAACATGGATGTAAGAGGTCAATTGGATGAGGAGAGGAAGTGAGAGGGGAGGAGAGGAAGTGAGAGGGGAGGAGAGGGAGTGAGAGAGAGAGAGTGAGAAGAAAGGGAAGATGAAAGTGAGAAGAAGTGAGATTGAGTGACGTGAAGAGGGAGAAGGAGGTTGAGAGAGAGAGAGAGAGAGAGAGAGAGAGAGAGAGAGAGAGAGAGAGAGTCAATCAAACAAACAGCGAAAACACATGTACAAACAAGCACAAACAAACAAACACACAATAATGAGCACCAGGTGTAGTTAACATGAGGAAGACAATTATTAATTAGGCCATTAGATGTCAACGACCCTCTGGGCTAATTAGTCAACAAACAAGACTAGTTTAAACCACCTTGTTAACAGGCGTCATGAAGCACCCCGAGTCATGGGAGCCTCGTTAATTTAGGGTTGTGTAGTGGCGTTTCTAAGTGGTTAATTCCGTTTTATGTAGAAGAGTTATGTAGAAGAGATATTAATGTAATCCGGGTTATGTAGAAGTTAATTAAGTTTTTAATTCGGGGTTATGTAGCAGAGAGTTTTAATATATTCCAGGTTGTGTAGAAGATAATGTTAATATATTCCGGGTTGTGTAGAAATAACTTTTTTAATTCCGTGTTACGTTGAAGTGACTTTTAATGAATGGCGAAACAGTCCTTTCCTTTCTCTCCCTTCCTTCCCTTCTCTTCACACTCCCTTCCTTCCCTTCCCTCCTACCACTTCCTCTGCACCACCCCTCTCCCTGCCTTCTCCCTTCACCGTCCTTCCCCACTCTTTCCCTCCCCTCCCTCCTCCCCACCCTCAACCCCCCCTCACTCCTTCCCCCCTCCCCTCCACACCAACCCCCCTTCCCCCACTCTTTCCATACCCTCCCTCCTCCCCACCCTCAACCCCCCCTCACTCCTTCCCCCACCCCTCCACACCAACCCCCCTTCTCCCACTCTTTCCATCCCCTCCCTCCTCCCCACCCTCAACCCCCCCTCTCTCCCCCTCCGTGTACAGAAGAGATCACTAACTCCGGGTCAGCCAGCGGTGCCATGATACACAAACATAAACCAGAATATGACATGGTTATTTTAGCCTGATTTATGACACGTGTTGAACCCCGGGTATTGACAGCTGCCTACACTTGTTTAATTATTTACGGTACTTGGGAGAGTGTGTTGGGGTGTGTGGTAGAGTGTGTTGGGGTGTGTGGTGGAGTGTGTTGGGGGAGTGAGTGGGGGTGTTGGTGTGTGGGGGAGTGTGTGGAAAAATGTGGGAGAGTGGGAGGGGACAGAGAGGAAGGGAGAGTTAATGAGAGGGAAGGAGAAGGAGGAAGAGCGAGGGAGAGGGAGGAAAGGGAGGGAGAGAGAGGGAGAGTGAGGAAAGGGAGGGAGAGAGAGGGAGAGTGAGGAAAGGGAGGGAGAGAGAGGGAGAGTGGGAAGCGGGATGGAGGGAGGAGTGGAGGGGCTTGTAGGAGAGTGAGGGGGAGGAGCGTGAGGTATGCGGGAGCGGGAGGGAGAGTGATGGGCGGAGTAAGCTGTAAATTTATTTGGTCGCCAGGTATTCACTTAGTTGGTTTTTCAATGTTTGGATAGTGTGTGTGTGTGTGTGTGTGTGTGTGTGTGTGTGTGTGTGTGTGTGTGTGT
>CAUDMG010003440.1:0-5000 GCA_958450375.1 Homarus gammarus | reverse complement strand
TTCCAACCACTTCATCTGTCTCCCTCACTCTCTCACTCTCCCTCACCCCTCACTCTCCCTCACTCTCCCTCACTCTCCACCACTTTCCCTCACCCCTCACCACTCTCCCTCACCCCTCACTCTCCTTCACTCTCCCTCACTCTCCCTCACCCCTCACCACTCTCCCTCTCTCCCTCACTCTCTCTCTCCCTCTCTCCCTCACTCTCCCTCAGGTAGCTGTTACAATGAATAATGGATTTATTTGTTTAGTGCAGCCACAAGACGCCATAACAAATACCCCCCTCTCACCCCTCTCACCCCTCTCACCCCTCTCTCTCCCTCCTCTCTCCCTCCTCTCTCTCTCCCTCACTTCCTTACTCTCCCAAAACCAAACTTTTTCTTACATGACTTTCCTCCCTCTCCCTCTCCCTCTCCCTCTCCCTCTCCCTCTCCCTCTCCCTTCTTCCTCTCACTCCTCATTCCTACACCCATGTCGCCCCCTCTTCCCTTCCCCCTCCCTCCTTGCGTTCTTCCCCCTTCCCCTCCTTACTATTAAACACCTCCCCCTCCTTCCTCCTCCCCCTCCTCCGTACACACACCCTCTTCCCCCTCCCCCTCCTTCCTCCTCCCCCTCCTCCGTACACACACACCTTTTCCCCCTCCCTCGTACATAAATCCTCCTCCCCGTCCCCTACCCCTTCCCTCTCCTCCCCCTACCCCTTCCCTCTCCTCCCCTACCCCTTCCCTCTCTTCCCCTACCCCTCCCCCTCTACCCAATGCCTAATTCCCTCTTCTTCTTTCCACCACCTCCCTCCCCCCTCACCTCCCATCATCCCACCCTCCTCACCCACCCCCTCCCACCCCCTCACCTCCCCTCCCCCCCCCTCCCTCCTCCCACCCCCCCCTATCCCACCCCCTCCCCCACACCCTCCCCCTCACCCCCATCCCCCTCACCCCCCTCCCACCCCTCTCTCCTTAGTACCTTCCTCTAGTTGTTGGTTCCTTAATGGTTTATTTAGTGGTGCCGTGTTGGTGCTGAGAACTGTGGCTTAGTGGTGCTGTCTGGGAGTGTTTGGCTTAATGGTGGTTTATGAGGGTTAAGTGGTGGGTTTAACGGGTTTTTGTATTTTTTTGTCGTGGTTTAGTTTTTTTTTGTCGTGGTTTAAGGTTATTTTATTGCAATTTTTCTAATGTTTCTTTTATTATTTATTTATTTAGTTATTTTATTACTTTTGTTTTTGTTGTTATTCTTAATATGTCTTTCCCTTCCCCCTTCCCTCCTCTCTTCTTTTATCTCCTACTTCTTCCCCTCCTCTTCTCTCCTACTTCTCTTCTACTCTTCTCCTTTTCTCTCCCCCTATTATTATCTCCTTCCCCTCCTCCTCCTCCTCCTCCTCCTCCTCCTCCTCCTCCTCCTCCTCCTCCTCCTCCTCCTCCTCCTCCCCTCACATGACCTAACTTGACCTCCTTAGCGTATTTGCTTATGCATGTGACCTCTTCTCCTAATTCCCTCTCCATCTCAACCCCTCTCCATCTCACCTGTTTCCCTCTCACCCCTCCCCTTCACCATCTCACTCCCCTCTCCCCACCTCACTTTTCTCCTCCCCACTCTCCCCATCTCCCCCACTCTCCCTCTCCCCCTCTCCGTCCCCCCTCGTGACCCAACATGACCTCTTTCTTTATTTATGATTCTCCTCTTGCTGCCCCTCCTACTCTCTCTCTCTCTCTTTGCCTCCCCACTCCAACTTTTCCCTCCCTCTCATCTCTTTCTTCCCCCCCCCCCCCATCTCCCCCCTCGTTCCATCACCCCTTCCCCTCATGTTATCATCCCCTCTCCTCTCCCTCACTCACCCCTCTCCCTCTCCTCTCCCTCACTCACCCCTCACCCTCTCCCCCTCCCCTCTCCCACTCACCCCTCCCCTCTCCCCTGTTATTATAATCATTCCCCTCATTAGAATAACAGATAATGTACAGAGGACGTTATTAATACACTCAATTATATTCATGTGTGTATGTTTGTGTTATGTATGTACGTGTGTGTTATGTGTGTACGTGTATGTTATGTATGTACGTGTGTGTTATGTGTGTACGTATGTGTTATGTATGGCTGTTTGTGATGATGGAGGGTGAACAGAGTCATCTAGTGAGTGAATCTGTCAACTGTGTGTATACTTTTCATAACTCGTGTATACATTTCATAACTCGTGTATACATTTCATAACTCATGTATACATTTCATAACTCGTGTATACATTTCATAACTCATGTATACATTTCATAACTCATGTATACATTTCATAACTCGTGTATACATTTCATAACTCATGTATACATTTCATAACTCATGTATACATTTCATAACTCATGTATACATTTCATAACTCATGTATACATTTCATAACTCGTGTATACATTTCATAACTCATGTATACATTTCATAACTCGTGTATACATTTCATAACTCGTGTATACATTTCATAACTCATGTATACATTTCATAACTCATGTATACATTTCATAACTCATGTATACATTTCATAACTCGTGTATACATTTCATAACTCATGTCTACTCGACTATAATTCTTAACTGGTGAATTATGTTTTGATATTTATGAATAATTAGAGATGAATAATTACATTTATTAATTATTATGATAATTTAAATTTTTCTCAGGTTATTATTGATGTTATTGAAGGGAATATATTTGGTGATTTATGCAAGCCAATTATCATACAGGTACACTAAACATACAGTGTATAACTCATGACGTTGTATGAATTACGGTTATACAAGGGTGTGTAAGACTCTCTCTCTCTCTCTCTCTCTCTCTCTCTCTCTCTCTCTCTCTCTCTCTCTCTTTATGATAGTGTGAGGAAGATTAAGGATTAGTGAGGGAGGGTGATGAAGAATGAGGGAGGAAGAGTGAGGGAGAATAAGGGAGAGTGTGAGGGAGGGTGAGTGAGTGAGGGAGAAGAAAGGAGAGTTTGTGGGAGAGATAGTAAGGGAGAGTGTGAGGGAGGGAGAGTATGAGGCAGGGAGAGTACAGGGAGAATGAGGGCGTGTACAGGAGCCTGGACTCTCACCCGCTGGGATATGGTGACTCAATTTTCTTAAGAGTATCTTGAAAATACTATTGTACTACTGTCCCCTCTCTCTCTCTCTCTCTCTCTCTCTCTCTCTCTCTCTCTCTCTCTCTCTCTCTCTCTCTCTCTCTCTCTCTCGCTCTCTCTCTCTCACCTTGATATATTTAGGAGAGACAAAGGAAGAGAGAAAGTGAAAGAGAAACAAACAGAGAAAAAGAGAGAGAGAGAGAGAGAGACAGAGAGAGAGAGAGAGTTGTCCCAGCCGTCTTCAAGATAGGCGACAGGTCACAACTTATGAGAGAGTGAGAGGTGAGAGAGGGTAGGGGAGAGGTGAGAGAGGGGAGGGGTGAGAGAGGGGAGGGGGTGAGGTGAGAGAGGGGAGGGGTGAGGTGAGAGAGGGGAGAGGTGAGAGAGGGGAGAGGAGGGGAGAGGTGAGAGAGGGGAGGGGTGAGAGAGGGGAGGGGAGGGGAGAGGTGAGAGAGGGGAGGGGTGAGGTGAGAGAGGGGAGGGGTGAGAGAGGGGAGGGAGTGAGGAGGGGAGGGGTGAGAGAGGGGAGGGGAGGGGGGAGGTGAGAGAGAGGGGAGAGGTGAGAGAGGGGAGGGGTGAGAGAGGGGAGGGGAGGGGAGAGGGGAGAGTGGCGTGCTGGGACCTAAGTGTCGCTGAAGGTGCTCGGGTGCCTCAGTTCGATCCCCGCCTTTGTCTACTGGCATAGACAGACAGACAGACGTAGAAACACAGACAGATAGATAGATAGAGGAGACAGAGGAGACAGACAGACAGATAACCTTTGAAATAGTTAAAAAAATCCTTAACAAAACATCAGTTACAGTTAAAGATGACGCGTCCAGCTGTCGTGGTTGGTGGGTGTCCAGCTGTCGTGGTTGGTGGGTGTCCAGCTGTCGTGGTTGGTGGGTGTCCAGCTGTCGTGGTTGGTGGGTGTCCAGCTGTCGTGGTTGGTGGGTGTCCAGCTGTCGTGGTTGGTGGGTGTCCAGCTGTCGTGGTTGGTGGGTGTCCAGCTGTCGTGGTTGGTACGCGTCCAGCTGCCGTGGTTGGTACGTGTCCAGCTGCCGTGTCCAACTACAAGAGGACACGTGTCATCAGGGGAATAATAACACCATTTTTTTAATTATCTTGGACACGTATGTATTCACCCGTGTCCCATCGCCTTCCAAGTGTCAGTGGTTAATATGGTTGTTTGTGGTCTTGTCCAATCAGCTGTGCTTTTTGTCCAGTCAGCTATGGCCCTTGTCCAATCAGCTATGCCCCTTGTCCAATCAGTATTGTCCATACCTCCCTCCCACCCACACACACACCCCCCCACCCACCCCCCCCCCCACACACACCCTCCTCCCCCCCCCCCCAATACCCCTCCCCCCACACACCGGACATACAAGGAACAGGCCTCAATATTAACCGGACTCTGCCTCTAACCGGTTGAGTATCACCGGCAAAAGAACGATCCGGCTAATCGCATTAACTCCGGCTATAGAACCGGTCATATCCGGCCACTGAGGGAGCTGGACTTACCTCCCTGATACGGTTAGCCGGATGGTCGCTTCTCCCTGTGTTGTGAGAGGGAGACTTGTGACCTTTGTACTCCCTGGAGATGAAGGGAGGGAAGGGAGAGTGGTTAGAGAGGGAATGGGAGAAGAGGGAGGGAATTGAAGTGAAGAGAGGGAATGGGAGAAGAGTGGGAGAAGAGGGAGGGAATGGCAGAGAAGAGAGGGAATGGGAGAGAAGTCGGAGAATGGGGAGGGAGATAGGTAGAAGGGGTGGGGTAGAAAAGAGAGGGAGGTAGAAATACGGGGAGTGGAGAGAGAGAGAGAGAGAGAGAGAGAGAGAGAGAGAGAGACACTACACAAGATTGCATTTTCAGGTAAATGTAATCTATAGATATTTGAAGAGGTGTGTGTGTGTGTGTGTGTGTGTGTGTGT
>CAUDMG010003439.1:0-60723 GCA_958450375.1 Homarus gammarus | reverse complement strand
ATTTATTTCACACTCCAGATTATCCTAATATAGACTGCTACTCTGCCTCCTTTCCTGGTCTGCCTATCGGTATGGAACAATTTGTAACCCGCAATTTGGTATTCTACCGGCAACTCACGTGAGTCTAGGTTGATCCATGTTTTAGTGAATGTTATTATATCGATTTTTTCGGTACTTACGAAGGCCCTAATATCATCCATTTTGTTTCTCATACTTCTACTGTTCACGTTGTAGACATTTAAGCTAGTCGTGCTCTGAGTCCTCCCTTTACTGCGTTTAGTTTTAAACTCCCTGTTTAATTTAGTTTTGTCATCATTCCTAGCTCTATTTCCCTGCAATCTTTTACTTTGTTTACCCGCTCCCACTGCAGTTTCCCCCACCCCCATGCCCATATGTTCCCCTAGCAGTTTAAAGACTTCGATATCCTTTGAACTGCCCCCTCTAGAGACCCAGCCAGGGTTACCACCCCATCCCGAGACAGGTGCACCCCATCCCTAGCATAAAGGTCCCTTCTGCCGTGGAAGTTGTCCCAGTTGTCAATGAATGGGACAGATATTGACTTGCAATATCTGCCAAGACGGTCGTTGACACCAACCGCCCTTGACTGCCAACTCTCCTTCTAGGCTGGAAACCGCATATGATGGGGATCCCTCCCTTAGACCTAATATGATCTATAGCTGCCTTGAACTTATCAAGAAGCTCCTCGCTCCTACACCGGCCAATATCATTGCCTCCTGCACTGAGGCAGATAATGGGTTTGTTCCCATTACCAGACAAGATATTGTCCAACCTGTCAATTATATCCCCCACCCCAGCTCCTGGCAAACACACCCTCATCCTATTTTTGTTTTTACCACAAAAGGCCCTGTCCATGTACCTTACCTGTGAGTTACCAACAATTAAAGTTTTTTTACCTTCCTTGTCATCCCTGTCCCTGACTGGACTAACGTCCAATTCGTCTATCAAGGGTCTGAACGAGTTGGTACACCTAGCTGTTGTTGTCGTTGTCGTATCCTTGTTGCATTTCTTCACCACAGCTTCGTCTTCCCACTCCTCACAACCTTCCACTCGCTTGAGTTTTCGTCAGACACTGGCTTTCCCTGTCCCGCCTCCCCTTTTAACCTCGCCAGCTCTTCCTTTAATTTCAGGTTCTCCAATTGGGCCCTCTCAATTTCTTCCTTGGCCCTCGCTAATTCTTCCATGGACCACTCCAGTTTGGTCAACAAACTCGCACACCCAAGACCACACATAGCACTGGCCATATCTGATAATTATCCCTCGAGGAGCTAACCCTGCCGTGACCTTTCCCCTAGTGAGGTCAGAACACAACTGTTAAGCTAATCTTATAACTTATAATATAACTTATCATATCATATCATATCCTAACCTAATATAACCTAACCTAACCTGTGACCTGTATTTTCTTATGCTGTCGACAAAAAATTGCGACAGAATTCCCGTAGAGATAATGTGTCTTATTGTTTGAAGTACAAAATCCCATAGTTAGAATCGAAGTCTAGAATTCAGAACGCTGGTTTGAAATGGCATGAAGGTTTAAACCAAGGATCGAGCGAAGATTGTTGGTATTCAGAACGCTGGCTTGAGCCAACACAAAGATTCATACCGGGTTTGAGATCTGAATTGTCGATCCTCGCGTTAATCCAGCCTGGAGGCAGGTTTAGCGATCGATCCGTCATTCAAGACAGCAAGTTAACATGAATTTTGACAGACCGCTCTTTTCTGCGATATCATCAAATTGGAAATTTTGTAGAGAGAAGACTGATATATATCTTTTTCTTTTACGGGGATTAGCCCACCCGGGCACAGGTCACTGACCCAGTGGGTCAGTGACCCACATCAGGGCCTGGGGGGCAAAAATGTAAAAATAATAATCATAATAAAAATAATAATTAGTTCATAGTAAATAAAATTTATAATAAAAATTAAATAATAATAACAATAACAACACTAATAATAATAATAATAATAATAATAACAAAGAACCATAAAGAAATACAAAAATGAAAAACGATCAATAGTGAGAAACGATATATGAATGTTGTGTTTTCAATAACACGAGAAACAATCGAGACCCTGCAAATGTGTGTAAATGAGGCAGAAAGTCAGATCAGCAACGTGGGATTTGGTCACAAATTTTGTGATGCCATATGGCAGCAGGGTCTACCATAGACAACACATTAAGCTTCCATTATCTTCCCCGGCTATAGTACCTCCCTGTTTGATAGCTGCCTACTATCTACTACCTAAAGATAAGCAGATAGGCAGAATCGTATCAATTTTTAGGATGACACGCAATTCAGACGAGGATATAGGTTCAGCAAGGGAGATTTCTTTGATATTTTCCGTAATATGGAGCATCTACTTGACAGACCTGTTGCGTATAGTTCACCTTTCCCTTCCATTCATCAGTTGATGATTGCTTTGCGATTCTTTGCAACGAATAGTTTCCATGTGAGAAATATTCTGGTTACTGAGTGAGTTATGTTGTAATGTGTTACAACACTTTCGTGTTTAGGATCCATGAACATCAAGCGGGTAAATGCAAGGAACTCTGACGAATTCTTTATTTTGAGAGTTTTTGTTTAGGAAACTATTTTGATGTATTTTCAATATAATTGAATCAATGCCGAGTGCATTTTGATTTTTATGTATTAATAAAGGAAAGTCTCTTCTTAACATCATGAATCGAACCTAGCCAGGTTACGATGCCCTGCATTGATTCATTTTACTTTTGTTATGAATATTGACACCTGTCCCGGATTGTATCTCCAATTTGTATGTAAATGTTCTTACTCTATGAATTTATTTGTTATCATATAACAACTCAACCACGTTGTACCAGTACCAAAAATCATTATAATTTGATCAAAATTTGATTGTAATTTTAGTAATAAAAATAACTTATGATGTGCATAGAGAGATTTCTCCTCCGTAAAAAATCGTCGAGTCATAGTTGCCATCATAATCTTGTAAACATTACTCTCGATGGTGATTGGTTGTCATAATAGTGTAACTGAATCGTGATTGGCTGGAATTTCAGTGTTCGCATCCTTGCACGTAATTGAAGAAAATGCAACAGATTATCCTATCCAGGGTTCAACCGCTGTTCTGAATATGGGTAATTCACTGCAGGAAATCTCGTATCGAGGAATTCAGATTCGCACGCCTTAGCCTAGCTCAAATCCCAGGCTCAAACCACCGTTCTGAATTCAGGCCTTAAGATTCCCCAGGTGACCAAAACCATGTAATGTTGTCCTTCAGATTTAATTGTTACTTGGTTCACGACAAAACCAGGCCAAGGTGCAAATACACTTCCTTCAGCCTTCATAGGGTAAAGACGTGTGTAGTCGGCGCTGCCCGCTAACGCGGCCGTGATTTCTTGACCATGGAGACAGCTGCCAGCCCGGTCTGTTGGGCCCTCCCCTTCCCCATCTCCTCCCCAACTGGATTTATCAGCATCCTTCCACCAACAGTACAGAGAAAAGACGGATGATCAACCCACAACTGATATACAAAAGTGACAATTTCAACTCGAAAGAGAGAAACAACTGTTAGAGTGACAATTGTGCTTAGAGGTCAGTGTTGACCTGACCCTTGACGTGACACACCCAGCCTGCGGAACAGTTGCCACCACGAACACCAGATGAGAACCCAAGAAACACTCCAAACTACACCAGGAGAGAAATGAGGACTCCCTACTCCACCCAGGTGAGGAACTATGAATTACAAACTACATCACATGAGGAACAAGAACCATCTCCAACACCCTGTGTGAGCTGGAGGACCTACCCGGACCACGTGGTGCATCTGCAGCTGTAGTGAGGTAGCGGCATAACAGTCAAGCTTGGTGCCGACATCAGGTCACAAGAATGTCTACAAAACCAGCTCTATAGTTAATCTATATGTTGATTCTATGTTTCTTAGGTTTCTGTATTGAAAGCTTTTGTCAATCAAGTGACCCATTCCCCGATTCCACCATATGTAACTTATCATCTCTGTTCACTGTATATTTTCAGCCTTCTGGCTGCCATGTTATCTTAATAAACCGTTAATTATAATTGCAGCCTGTACTATGGTAATGATAGTATGTATGCAAGGGATGGGGTGCATTTAAGTAGGAAGGGGGTGGCCGTGCTAGCGAAGATAGTTGACAGGGTAGTAAAGGTGGGGTTTTAATATGTCCAAATCCCATCAATGGTAAAGAGAGGAAAATACCATGTGAAAATAACAGCAGTGAAACAGAAGTAGATAAGGCTGAAAATATAGTTAGTCATAATAACAAACAATTTATTGCGACAATCAATAATGCTCAAAATAAACACATCCCTAAAAGAAAATTCAGATCGATACGGAACCAACCAAAATGGATGAATAATAGACTCTTAGATCTTCTAGGGAAAAAGAAAAGAATATATAGAAAAGTTAAGAAAGGCGAAAATCACTTACTTGGTTACTATCAGAACCTAACAAGACAGGTAAAAACAGAAATTAGGAAAGCAAAGAGAAATTATGAAATCAAGATAGCAAACGAATCGAAAAATAACCCCAAAGCTTTTTATCAACTGTATAAATCAAAGGTTAGAGATACAATAGGTCCCCTTAAAACTACGACAGGAGAAATGACAGATGATGAGTTAGAAATGTGTAGTACGTTAAATAGTCATTTTCGCTCCGTATTCACAAATGAAAACCTAGCACAGTTTCCAGAAGTTCATAAAGTATATAATGACAGTATAGAAAATATGTTGATGAATATCAATATTGCTAGTAACGATGTGCTTAAAGTAATTAACAAACTGAAGCCTCATAAATCGCCTGGTCCAGACGAGGTAAATGCTAGAATATTAAAAGAATGTAGAGATGAGTTGAGTAATCCATTAGCAGTTTTATTTAATAAGTCATTAGAATCGGGCCTAGTGCCAGAAGCTTGGAAACTTGCAAATGTAGTTCCGATTTTCAAAAAGGGTGATAAATCAATTGCATCAAATTACCGTCCCATTAGTCTCACGTCAATCATAGGCAAGTTGCTAGAGTCAATTATTGCTACAAAAATCAGAAGCCACCTTGAAACATTCAACTTAATTCATTCTTCTCAGCATGGGTTCACCCAGGGACGTTCTTGTCTCACAAATTTGCTTAGCTTTTTCTCAGAAGTATATGAAGCGGTAGATAATGATAAGTCATATGATATAATTTATTTAGATTTCAGTAAAGCATTCGATAGAGTCCCTCATGAGAGATTGATAAGGAAGGTAGAAGCACATGGAATAGGTGGAACATTATTAAAATGGATTAGGTCATGGTTAACTGGTAGGAAACAAAGAGTCAGCATAAATGGATTAAAGTCAGACTGGGGTGCGGTCAAAAGCGGAGTTCCCCAGGGATCTGTATTGGGCCCTCTGCTGTTTGTTATATTCATCAATGATCTTGATTTAGACATAACTAGTAGGATTAGTAAATTTGCAGATGATACCAAAATGGGGAGAGTGATAAATTCAGACAGTGACTTTGAACACCTTCAAAGAGATCTAGATACCTTACATGAATGGTCAGTAGACTGGCAAATGAATTTTAGTACTGATAAATGCAAGGTACTACAGATAGGGAAGACGAATACAAACGTTAAGTATAAACTAGGTAACACGGAAATAGAAAACTCAGTTTGTGAAAAAGATCTAGGTGTATTTGTTAGCAACGACTTGAAACCTAGAAAACAATGTATTAGCGTTCGCAACAAGGCAAACAGGATTCTAGGGTTCATATCTAGGTCTGTGAGTAACAGAACTGCTGACGTTATCTTGAAACTTTACCTAGCATTAGTGAGGCCACACATGGATTATGCGGTTCAGTTCTGGTGTCCTTATTATAGAATGGACATAGATTCTTTGGAGAGAGTACAAAGAAGAATGACAAAAATGATCCATAATATTAGAAACCTTCCATATGAAGAAAGACTGAAAAGCTTAGGCTTGCATTCATTAGAGAGGCGTAGAGTTAGGGGAGATATGATAGAGGTGCACAAGTGGGTGAGTGGGATTAACAAGGGTAAAATGGAAGATGTTCTGAAGCTCAGTAATAACGAAATAACTAGAACAAATGGCTTTAAATTAGATAAATTCCGATTCAGAAAGGATATAGGCAAGCACTGGTTTGGTAATAGAGTTGTGGATATGTGGAATAGGCTACCGAGTGCTATAGTAGGATCGGGGACGCTAGGGAGCTTCAAGACGAAGTTGGATAGGCACATGGAAGTGCTGGGATGGGTGTGAAAGGGATCTGCCCTGTATGGGCCAGTCGGCCTCCTGCAGTATCCCACTTTCTTATGTTCTTATGTTCTTAAATGGAAGTGTTTATTATACTAATAGTAGAAGCCTGTGTAACAAAATGGACCAGCTCAGGGCCATTGTTAGTAAAGAGAACATAGATATAATTGCAATAACGGAAACATGGATAAATTCAAACAGCAAACATTTTTTAGCAGAATTTCATATTCCAGGATATAACCTATTTAAATTTGACAGAGTAGGAAGGAGAGGTGGCGGTGTAGCAGTGTATATCAGGGTGTCATTAAAAAGCTGCAATAAATCAAACATTAAAACAAATAGCGACAATGAAAGTATTTGGGTAGAGATTGGTGAGGGCAGTGAATCCGTAGTCATTGGTGTTATATATAGACCACCTAATTTGAGTAGGAACGATGGTAAATTGCTATGGGAGGAAATAAAGAAGGCATCTGATAGAAACAATGTATGTATTCTAGGCGATTTCAACTTTTCAGGCATAGATTGGAAAAATCAACTTAGCGATAATGAATCTGAAGATTTTCTAGAAGTAGTACAAGATTGTTTTTTATATCAATTCATAAACTCGCCCACTAGAGGAAATAATATCCTCGATTTAGTTCTCAGTAATAATGAAAATCTAGTAAAAGATGTTGGGATTGGAGACGAACTAGGAAACAGTGATCATACAGCCATATATTTTAACATAATATGGGATGGCAGGAAGAAGGAAAATTCGCCCTTGATCCCGGATTTTAGGAAGGCTAATTACGGTAGCTTAAGGAGAGACCTAAGGGATGACCCTATTGTCAAAAGATTAATCCACCCACACCTCCGGAAACTGTCAACTTAGGACGGGATAACCCAGAATTTAATTTAGCAGCTACTTGTGAACAATTTATTGCAACAATCAATAATGCTCAAAATAAACACATCCCTAAAAGAAAATTCAGATCGATATGGAACCAACCAAAATGGATGAATAATAGACTCTTAGATCTTCTAGGGAAAAAGAAAGGAGTATATAGAAAAGTTAAGAAAGGTGAAAATCACTTACTTGGTTACTATCAGAACCTAACAAGACAGGTAAAAACAGAAATTAGGAAAGCAAAGAGAAATTATGAAATCAAGGTAGCAAACGAATCGAAAAATAACCCCAAAGCTTTTTATCAACTGTATAAATCAAAGGTTAGAGATACAATAGGTCCCCTTAAAACTGCGACAGGAGAAATGACTGATGATGAGTTGGAAATGTGTAGTACGTTAAATAGTCATTTTCGCTCCGTATTCACAAATGAAAACCTAGCACAGTTTCCAGAAGTTCATAAGGTATATAACGACAGTATAGAAAATATGTTGACGAATATCAATATTACTAGTAACGATGTGCTTAAAGAAATTAACAAACTGAAGCCTCATAAATCGCCTGGTCCAGACGAGGTATATGCTAGAATATTAAAAGTATGTAGAGATGAGTTGAGTAATCCATTAGCAGTTTTATTTAATAAGTCATTAGAATCGGGCCTAGTGCCAGAAGCTTGGAAACTTGCAAATGTAGTTCCGATTTTCAAAGAAGGTGATAAATCAATTGCATCAAATTACCGTCCCATTAGTCTCACGTCAATCATAGGCAAGTTGCGAGAGTCAATTATTGCTACGAAAATCAGAAGCCACCTTGAAACATTCAACTTAATTCATTCTTCTCAGCACAGGTTCACCCAGGGACGTTCTTGTCTCACAAATTTGCTTAGCTTTTTCTCAGAAGTATATGAAGAGGTAGATAATGATAAGTCATATGATATAATTTATTTAGATTTCAGTAAAGCATTCGATAGAGTCCGTCATGAGAGATTGATAAGGAAAGTAGAAGCACATGGTATAGGTGGATCATTACTAAAATGGATTAGGTCATGGTTAACTGGTAGGAAACAAAGAGTCAGCATAAATGGATTTAAGTCAGACTGGGGTGCGGTCAAAAGCGGAGTTCCCCAGGGATCTGTATTAGGCTCTCTGCTGTTTGTTATATTCATTAATGATCTTGATTTAGGTATAACTAGTAGGATTAGTAAATTTGCAGATGATACCAAAATGGGGAGAGTGATAAATTCAGACACCTTCAAAGAGATCTAGATACCTTACATGAGTGGTCAGTAGACTGGCAAATGAATTTTAATACTGATAAATGCAGGGTACTACAGATAGGGAAGACGAATACAAACGTTAAGTATAAACTAGGTAACACGGAAATAGAAAACTCAGATTGTGAAAAAGATCTTGGTGTATTTGTTAGCAACGACTTGAAATCTAGAAAACAATGTATTAGCGTTCGCAACAAGGCAAACAGGATTCTTGGGTTCATATCTAGGAGTGTGAGTAACAGAACTGCTGACGTTATCTTGAAACTTTACCTAGCATTAGTGAGGTCACACATGGATTATGCGGTTCAATTCTGGTGTCCTTATTATAGAATGGACATAGATTCTTTGGAGAGAGTACAAAGAAGAATGACAAAAATGATCCATAATATTAGAAACCTTCCATATGAAGAAAGACTGAAAAGCTTAGGCTTGTATTCATTAGAGAGGCGTAGAGTTAGGGGAGATATGATAGAGGTGTTCAAGTGGGAAAGTGGGATTAACAAGGGTAAAATGGAAGATGTTCTGAAGCTCAGTAATAACGAAATAACTAGAACAAATGGCTTTAAATTAGATAAATTCCGATTCAGAAAGGATCTAGGCAAGCACTGGTTTGGTAATAGAGTTGTGGATATGTGGAATAGGCTACCGAGTGCTATAATAGGATCGGGGACGCTAGGGAGCTTCAAGACGAAGTTGGATAGGCACATGGAAGTGCTGGGATGGGTGTGAAAGGGATCTGCCCTGTATGGGCCAGTCGGCCTCCTGCAGTATCCCACTTTCTTATGTTCTTATGTTCTTAAATGGAAGTGTTTATTGTATTCCATGTAGCAAATGTAATTGTAATTATGTAGGACAGACAGGAAAAACACTGCAGCTCAGAATCAAACAACATAAGTATAATATCCACGTTTTCATTGTGGATCTACATGAAATAGAAATAGAAATATATATATATATATATATATATATATATATATATATATATATATATATATATATATATATATATATATATTTATATATATTTATTTTAGGAAAATCCACAATGAAATCGTGGATAAGATAAATCTTGATAAAATCACACGGGAGAATGGAAAGAACGGAGTACCTTAGCTTTCGTCTTTATTCAAGACATCTTCAGAGGCCTCTGAAGATGTCTTGAATAAAGACGAAAGCTAAGGTACTCCGTTGTTGCCATTCTCCCGTGTGATTTTATCAAGATATATATATATATATATATATATATATATATATATATATATATATATATATATATATATATGTGTGTGTGTGTGTGTGTGTGTGAGTGTAACCGGTCGGAATTCTCTCACTTAAATATTTGGGGTTTTGAGTAAGTGGATGGTAATGCAGTGGAAGCGCCCCCCAGAGAAAAATCCCTTCCCAGCACAAACACAATTTATTTAAAAAGTATTCTCCTTGACCTGTGGAAAGTTAGCACCTCTGATTGGGGTAAATGAGACGCACTGTAAAAGAGTGACACTTCTATTCCCTCCAACACTACAAACACAATCAATAATGGTACATCAACATTTGCACACCTCTTAGCATGGCTTAAAACACTGCACTGGGGAACAAAGGTTGTACATGATATAAAAAATATTGAGAAATATTAAATGCTTTATGAGAAACTACTAAGGTAACAGTACTACTTGCAACAGAATGAGGAGCTCATCTGAAACAGTTGCCTCGGTATCTTACATCACTTAGGACCACATAAAACATTTGAAGAGCATCACATGCACAGATGAACATGCCTTAAGGGCATCCAACAAAATAATAGCATCAACAAAAAGAATATTAAGAACTAGTATCAAAAGTAATATAATCCTACTGTTCAAGAACTTCACTTACTTTTTACTTTTATCCTCTTCACCACTGATCGACTCTTTAGCTGCTTGGGTGATCGGTCACGTCTCTGTTATGCACTGCTGGCAAGTACTGGGCATGCACTGACTTCTGAATGTATCTGAACCTGCTCCAGTGTTGTCAAGTCTGGTCTTGAAAGCGCTCACCCTCGGTGCCGTCGCAACACTCTGGCAGATTGTTCCAAGAGTTCACAACTCTCACTCCGACAAAGTTGCCCCTCACAGTTTTGCGGACTTGATTTTTCTTCAACCTTGAGCTGTGAGCCATTGTGGGGTGAGCGTCCGCCAGCTCCAGGTAAGGACACTCGACTGAGTGCCTTTTGAGATATTTATATTCCTCAATTAGGTCCCGCTTTACCCATCCGAAGTATAAGCTAAGCAACTGCAGGCGCTCTAATCTCTCAGGGTAGCTAAGGTAACAAAGTGCATATCTCGGGGACCAGACGGGGTGACAATACTCCAGAAAGGGAAGCGCCTCACTCTTGTAGATCGCTATGAGGGACGGACCATCTAGATATCTGAACGACCTTCTTAGAGACCTAAGAATTTAGTTGCCTCATTCACCTTCTTCTCACAATGGCCCGAGAACTTCAGTTCATTGTCAGCATACACACCTAGGTCCTTTCAGTCTTAATTATTGCAGTTTCTTCGTTTCGTTGGGACATATGATACGCCTCCTTATCGTTGGAACGTCCCAGGTGCAGCCTTTTACACTTCGTGACATTGAATTCTTGAAGCTCACCGAGATCCTTCTGCAGCTCTACACAGTCTCATTGGTTCTTAATTTCCCGAAATAACTTGGTATCATCCACAAACATTTGTATGGGGGAATGTACAGCGTGTGGCATGTCATTTATGCAGCAAACAAACAACAGCGGGCTCAATACACCACAAGTGCAGCGTACTTAATATTGGAAGAACAAATGCTGTCAATGTATACAGCCTTAACAACATCAATCTAGAGAAGTCGACTTGTGAAAGAGACCTAGGGGTACTTCTAAGCCCGGACCTATGGCCTAGAAAACAGTGCGCAAAATGTTCGAAATAAGGCAAACAGGGTATGGGGTTATATATCTAGAAGTGTAAGTAACAAGAGTGCAGAGGTCTTATTGCAACTATATCTTGCACTAGTCAGGCCGCACCTCGATTATGCGGTTCAATTCTGGTGCCCTTATTATAGAATGGATATCAATTCACTAGAGTCGGTGCAGAGAAGAATGACGAAAATGATTGCGGGACTTAGAAACCTTCCATATCAGGATAGGTTTGTTACGAGTTGGGGATTTAGAATATAGTTAAAAGACTACCCAGTTCCCAACAGGCAACAACAACAAAAAACAAAGACAATCGGACTATAAGAGAGTAGACAAAGGATGCGAGTTAATTTGTGTATAATAAAGTACCATAAATTCTTTAACAAAATATTCAGCTTTCTATAATTTACCCTTAACCATACTTAACCTAAACATTAACAGTATATACATATTTATACAACATAAAACAATCGTGAAGCAAGGTGGAGGTGGGAGGCAATATAAGATTACAAATACTTAAGTGCGGAGCTGAGATGGCTGACGAGTAAGGCTAAGTATTGTACAAGACTGTAGGTAGTCACTGTGCCGTAGGTTTCCAGGATAGGTGACCCTGTGGTCACTTCCCAGAGTGAACTCAACTCTCCTCGAACTGGAGCTGACGAAGAAGACTTTGAGGAGGTGACACAACAACCAGGATATGGAGAAGGGAAACCACGGAGTGGTAACTAGGAGTAGTCATAATCGGGTTTCGTCCCTAGATGGCGTTGCTCGTGGTGCTGGGTAGGTAGATCAGGACAAAAGATGGCGTGGTTCGTAGTGATGGGTAGGTAGATCATGACAAGTGGTGGCGTGGTTCGTAACACACCCCCCCTCCAAAGACCTCCATAGCGCGGGCGCGAAGGAGGTGATCACCTCGTGCGTCTGGAGAGTAGCTGCTGCATTTCCACTGGAGCTCGGGATAAGGAGTCCGCAATCAGGTTGTCCACCCCCTGTATGTGCCGGACTTGTAGATTATAGGGCTGGGTGAGGAGAGCCCAGTGGAGGATTCGCTGGTTGGAGGTCTGGTTGGTTTGGATGAACGTGAGTGGGTTATGGTCGGTGAAGACTAGGGTTGTTTGTGGGCAAGACTGGAGGTAACATTCAAACTTCTTTATGGCCAACACCAGAGCCAGGGCCTCCTTCTCTATGGTCGAGTAGTTGGTCTGATGTTTTTTCAACTTGGCGGAGTAGTATGCCACAGGGTGAAGGACATCAGTGGTTGGGTCGGGTTGTAGGAGCACAGCCCCAACTCCGACACCGCTAGCGTCGATTTGCAGATGGAAGGGCAAGGTGTAGTCAGGGGGTGGACTACAGGCTTGGAGGCAAGGAAGGCTTTGAGGCCGTGGAAAGACTGGTCGCACCTCTGGCTTCAGATGTAAGGGACCGCAGAACTGGTAAGGTCTGTGAGGGGTCCGGCCACGCTGGAGAAGTTACTGCAGAACCGACGGTAGTAGCCGCACATCCCCAGGAAGTGCATGAGTTCCTTCCTCGTCCTTGGAGTGGGGAAGGACAAGATGGCTTTAACGTTTGCGTCCTTGGGTCTCACCATACCATGCCCAACGATATGTCCCAGGTAAGTCACTGAGGCCCGGCCAAAAGCAGATATAACCAGGTTTATGGTGAATCCAGTCTCTTGCAGTCGTGAGAACAGTATCTCCAAACGCACCAGATGTTCGTCCCAGCCGTCAGACACCACCACCAGGTCATCCAGGTAGGCGAACGTCCCACCTAGGTCCTGAATTAGGTAATTGATGGCCCTCTGGAATGTGGCCGGAGCATTAGAAAAGCCAAACGCCATAACCAAATATTGAAAAAGACCAAATGGAGTTATAAATGCTGAGATTATTTTTGCCCTATCCGTTAGTCCCACTTGATAATATCCTTTCAATAAGTCCACCGTACTGATAAATTTTGCACAGCCTATGCTGTCTATTATATCTTCAATCAAAGGTAAAGGGTAGGAGTCTGAGACAGTGACCTGGTTCACTTTACGATAATCCGTACAGAAACGAAAAGTGCTATCGGGTTTTGGAATGAGAAGGCAAGGTGAAGCCCAGGGGGAGGTACTAGGCTCAGCTAAGTTATGTTTTAACAAAAAATCTACCTCCTTCTTCATAATCTCTCTTTTTTGTGGATTTAGTCGATATGCTGCTTGCCTAATGGGTTGTACATCATCTGAGATTAGCTTAATATGATGTTTAAGTATATTGCAAAACCCTGGGAGGTCTGACGTGACTTTAGGAAATGTTGATAATAACTTAGTGAGATCTTTTGCTTGAGATGGATTCAGAACAGAAAAATACCCATCCAAGTTGTTGAGTATGTGACTGTTAGCAGGGTTTTCTTTAGGTAGAGGGAAGTCTAAATTCTCCAATAGGTCCATGTCATCTGTCTCCGGCTCCGGCCCTGACAAATCCGTATGCAATACAGGTAGGCTTATAACCTCTGGGATGTCTTCCTCTGACTGCCTGGATTGGTAAAGTTTCATGAGATTAATGTGAACAAGTTGCGAATCTTTCCTGGGATCAGGAGTATGGACTATATAGTTGAGGGGAGATAGTTTATTAGCATTGAATGAAAGTTTTGATGGAACCATTCCAAGCAACCTTGGGAGTGTGGGTGGTAAGCCGAAGATGTACAATGGTCCACACTGAGGTCTTTCATCACCTGTTTAAACAAAGATGGATCAGATTGTTCGGCTTTAATGAGCTCATTCTTACTAATGGTCTTATTGTACAGATCTTCTGTGGGTAGGAAGATATTGGAGGTGGTTTTAGATGAAGAGGGCCCATTTAGCACACTCTGTGACCGGGTGACAGCACAAGATGGGAAAAGGTGAGGAATAGTTTCTTCAAGGTCAGTGGTGGAGTTGACAGGTAAGGGAGAGTCGACTGTCTTTATGTTGGGAACCACTAGATCTCCTACCAAGTCATTACCCAATAATAAATGAATGCCGCTCACAGGCATTGGATCTTTCCTAATGGCTACTTGCACTTCCCCAGTAATCAAGGGACATTGGAGGTGCACTTTAGCCAAGGGATAGGAAGAATGGGATGAGAGATCTGAAATTAGAACACTCATTAGTAAATGCGGTAGATATATCAGGAATGACGTTAAACAGGAGGATAGATTGTGCTGCGCCCGTATCACGTAGTATACGAATAGGGAAAGAACGAGACCCCTCTATGATTGAAATTTTTCCCTTATAGGTGAATGAAGAGAAGAGATCCTGATGGGGCCTTTCCACATTGGTGGTTGCTATTGGTTTGGATTTGGGATCCAGGGAACTACTTTTAGCAGTTCGACACTTTGGGTGTTTAAAAGACTGGATCGTATGGCCTGGTTTTTTACAGTAAGAACAATAAAACTTGGTTGCATCAGGGGGCGGGGGGGTAGGTGTGGGACCTTTCGACCTACCACTCACGTCCCCAAGGTTATCATCAGAGGAGGACCTAACATGTCAGAAAGTACCACATTCCCTACGGCACAGTGACTCCACCAGCAAGGTGTAGGCACCAGCCAGCTCAGCCGCACGCCCTAAATTAACCTCTCCACGCTCCTCCACATGCTTCAAGATGTGAAATGGTATCTTGCTCTTCCAATCCTCCAGGACTACCAAGTTTAACAAATCCTGAGGTGGCCATTAAGAAAACCTAGATAAATTAATTAATGGTCAAAAGATAAGATAAGTGGATACCCTAGAAAATATCACGGCAGTGGATAACCAGAAAGTTCAGGAAACTACCCAAGTTATACCTAGGGAAATTACACTTATGAATATTACTCTTCTGATAAGATCCTTAAATGAAGATAAGAGACTTGAAAGAGGAAGGGTGTATTACGGCATTTATATAAAGATCCGGATTAACAACCCTTGAATAAACAGGAAGGGCGTATTACGGCATTAATATAAAGATCTGGATTAACAACCCTTGAGTAAGCAGGAAGGGCGTATTACGACATTAATATAAAGATCCGGATTAACAACCCTTAGATACTTGAAACAGGAAGGGCGTATTACGGCATTAATATAAAGATCCGGATTACCAACCCTTAGATACTTGAAACAGGAAGGGCGTATTACGGCATTTATATAAAGATCCGGATTAACAACCCTTGAGTAAACAGGAAGGGCGTATTACGGCATTAATATAAAGATCCGGATTAACAACCCTTGAGTTTGGTATGATTGACCCCGAATGAGATAATGAGAAGAACAATAATGGAGGCTTTATAATTATGGGGTCCTGGTAGAGAGGGGCGTCCCAAGATATCACTTCACCCTAAACTAGTGACTATGGAACAGCCTACTCTGGAGTAAGGGTGCCGCATTAAACAGATCCGGATTCTTCCCTACACTCGATAAGACTTACTACACGACTGCCATGTGTAATAACAGGTAAGCCTTATGACACTTGGAACCTAATATCCTACGTCTGTCACTCTTACTGTACGATAATACCAATATTTGCACACACATATGAAGGAAACTTTAAACCACCGTAAAGCAATTGTGAACAGAAGTGACTGGGAGGAATAATTAACAAGGAGTTACAAGGGAGGAGGGAATATGGTACTTTAGGTCGTGTCCTGTCACAGTCGCCATTTGTTAAGAGTTGGGGATTTAGAATATAGTTAAAAGTCTACCCAGATCCCAACAGGCAACAAAAAAAAAAAAAACAAAGACAATCGAACTATTAAAGGGTAGACAAAGGATGCGAGTTAATTTGTGTATAATAAAGTACCATAAATTCTTTAACAAAATATTCAGCTTTCTATAATTTACCCTTAACCATACTTAACCTAAACATTAACAGTATATACATATTTATACAACATAAAACAATCGTGAAGCAAGGTGGAGGTGGGAGGCAATATAAGATTACAAATACTTAAGTGCGGAGCTGAGATGGCTGACGAGTAAGGCTAAGTATTGTAGAAGACTGTAGGTAGTCACTGTGCCGTAGGTTTCCAGGATAGGTGATCCTGTGGGCACTTCCCAGAGTGAACTCAACTCTCCTCGAACTGGAGCTGACGAAGAAGACCTTGAGGAGTGACGCAACAACCAGGATATGGAGAAGGGAAACCACGGAGTGGTAACTAAGAGTAGTCATAATCGGGTTTCGTCCCTAGATGGCGTTGCTCGTGGTGCTGGGTAGGTAGATCAGGACAAAAGATGGCATGGTTCGTAGTGATGGGTAGGTAGATCATAACAATTGGTGGCGTGGTTCGTAACAGGTTAAAGAAACTAAACTTGCATTCCCTAGAAAGACGAAGGGTGCGGGAAGGTATGATAGAAGTATTCAAGTGGGTGAAAGGAATAAATAAAGGTGATATAGATACAGTTCTTATAATATCCGAGCAGGATAGGACTCCGAACAACGGATTCAAGTTGGATAAGTTTAGGTTTAGGAGGGAGATAGGAAGGAACTGGTTTACAAATAGGGTGGTGGACGAGTGGAACAAGCTTAGCAACATTGTAGTAATGCTGGAACGCTGGAAAGTTTCAAAAGGAGGCTGGATAGATTCATGGATGATAGAGAGTGGTAGTAACTCTCGACAGGAGCTGCCATGCACAGGCCAACCGGCCTATTGCAGACTCCATTCAACAAGCATATGCGCCCATAGATTTTCTATTGGATTACAATAGGCTCCTTTAGGGGGCCAGTCCAACAGAATAATCTGCGGGTGCGCCTCAAACCAACGCCTGACTGCCCGACTTGTATGTATTGGACTGAGACCTTGCACCATACATATAGGCTGTGGGTCTGGGATGGCATATGAGTTGCTGGGAGGATGGTTAGCAGTCCTGTTGAACTGGCAGGTAGACAAAATAGAAAACTCACAGCCAAACTGTAAGAAAACCCATGGGCAATGAGACATTAGTAAATATACTAGATAATTTTCGCGCGTGCACACACATTATATATAGACCTATTGGTCCTTGCGAGGCTGTTTGGTTATGCTATGCTAGCTAGTTTGCTAGGGTGAAGGAAAGTATATATATATATATATATATATATATATATATATATATATATATATATATATATATATATATATATATATATATATATATATATATATATATATATATATATATATATACATGCAAGTAAATCACTGTAGGTGCGCGTGATCTAGGTATATGCTGATAACCACCAGGAAAGAAGAAAACACGAAGTTCCCAAGCGCTTTCGAAAGCGCTTGGGAACTTCGTGTTTTCTTCTTTCCTGGTGGTTATCAGCATATATATACATATATTATAACGTATATTTAACTCTTCTCAACAAATGCAAGGATGTTGCCCCGTGAGAGTTACCGTGGGCCTCCATGTGATCAGGTGGGACGGTCAAAGTATTACACTATAAGTGTGTCAAATGAGTAACTGATCCACATGTAAGTTAAGGTTTTTGAAATATGTAGTTAAATTAAACACGATTTTTCATGCAGTTACGCGAATGATGGGAAATAAAAGATATAGATGGGGTGTGGTGGAATCATCGTGGTCTGGCCACAAGCGCTGTAAAGACATGTGGATTCACTGGGTGGTTTGGAAGTTTTTATTTTCATTCATACTTTCGTAACTACAACCTATGGTAATTTTTCTTCGTGTTCATATATAATAAAGATAATGCAGAGTATAAAATGCCATATACAATATTTATACATAATATCATCTATACAGCCGTACTATGACTCTGTGTGTTGCCTCGTGATGGTTAGGGTCGGCCCCCATCCAGAAAGGACACTGTACTAACCTCCAGCACCGACCCAGGTGGGCTAGAGAATATGGTTTCCGAGTGTACCGTGTCAGGGCCGGGACTCTTATGAACCTTTAGCGATGACAATTTATTTCCTATAACATAAGAAAATAAGGAGTCTGCAATAGGCCGGTTGGCCTGTGCATGGCAGTTCCTGTCGAGAGTTACTACCACTCTCTATCATCCATGAATATATCCAGCCTCCTTTTGAAACTTTCCAGCATTCCAACACTTACTACAAAGTTGCTAAGCTTGTTCCACTCGTCCACCACCCTATTTGTAAACCAGTTCCTTCCTATCTCCCTCCTAAACCTAAACTTATCCAACTTAAATCCATTGTTCCGAGTCCTGTCCTGCTCGGATATTATAAGAACTTTATCTATATCACCTTCATTGATTCCTTTCACCCACTTTTTACTTTTACTTTTATCCTCTTCGCCATTGATCGGCTTGTTAGCCGCTTGGGCGATCGGTCACGTCTCTTTTCCTTTATATTCTTCACCAAAAGGTCGGCTCGCTAGGCACCCGGGCGATCGGTCACGTCTCTGTCACGCACTGTTGGCAAATACTGGGCATGCACCGGCTCCTGAATGTACCTGAACCCGCTCCAGTGTTGGTCAAGTCTTCTCTTGAAAGAGCTCACACTCGGTGCCGTCACAACACTCTCTGGTAAATTGTTCCAAGAGTTTACAACCCTCACTCCGAAAAAGTTTGCCCTCACGGTTTTCTGGACTTGCCGCTTCTTCAATCTTGAGCTGTGACCCCTTGTGGGGCGAGCGTCCGCCAGCTCCAAGTAAGGACACTCAACTGAGTAGTGCCCCCTGAGATGCTTATAAACCTCAACTAGGTCCCCCCTTGCCCGTCTGTAGTATAAGCTAGGCAAGTTCAGGCGCTCCAATCTCTCAGGGTAGCTGAGGTGCCGAAGTGCAAGCACCAGTTTGGTGGCCCTCCTTTGAACATTTTCAACCAACTGACAGTGCCTAGGAATACTTCTGTCATATCTCCCCACACTCTTCGTCTTTCTAGGGAATGCAAGTTTAGTTTCTTTAACCTATCCTGATATGGAAGGTTTCTAAGTCCCGGTATCATTTTCGTCATTCTTCACTGCACTGACTCTAGTGAATTGATATCCATTCTATAATAAGGGCGCCAGAACTGAATCGCATAATCGAGGTGCAGCCTGACTAGCGCAAGATATAGTTGCAATAAGACTTCTGCACTCTTATTACTTACACTTCTAGATATAAAACCCAATACCCTGTTTACCATATTTCGAACATTAACGCACTGTTTTCTAGGCCGTAGGTCCGGGCTTACAAGTACCCCTAGGTCTCTTTCACAAGTCGACTTCTCTAGGTTGATATTGTTAAGGCTGTATACATTGACAGTATTTGTTCTCCCAATATTAAGTACGCTGCACTTGCTGGTGTTCAATTTCATTTACCATTTTTCTGACCACCCCTGCAGTTTATTTAGATCCTCCTGTAATGCATTTGCATCCTGCACTGAATTAATCTGCCGCCCTATTTTGGTGTCATCCGCAAACTTGCTTATGTCACTGCTGATCCCAGTATCTAGATCGTTTATGTAGATTATGAACATGAGTGGGCCTAGTAATGACCCCTGGGGAACCCCACTGGTTACACAGCCCCACTCAGATTTAACACTATCTACGCTGATCCTCTGCGTTCTATCGGTGAGCCATGATTTTATTCAATTTAAAACTTTCCCCTCGATACCATGAGCCTAAACTTTTCTCAGAAGCCTCTGATGCGGTACTCTGTCAAATGCTTTGCTAAAGTCTAAGTAAATAACATCGCTTACCGGCTAGGCCGGTAAGCGTTCCCTAGTCACACCCAGTAGGTCGAGGGTTCGATTCCTTGCTGGTGAGGTCGTTGATTATATATATATATATATATATATATATATATATATATATATATATATATATATGCTGATAACCACAAGGAAAGAAGAAAACACGAAGTTCCCAAGCGCTTTCGTGTAATTCACATCTTCAGGGGTGAGTACAGACTAGAGAGAGTGAATTACACGAAAGCGCTTGGGAACTTCGTGTTTTCTTCTTTCCTTGTGGTTATCAGCATATACCTAGATCACGTGCACCTACAGTTATTTACTTGCATATATATATATATATATATATATATATATATATATATATAATATATATATATATATAGATATATATATATATTGCACTTTACACAAAATAAATAATAATAGAGCAGCTCTGAATAGATAATTCTCAACTAATCCTAAAAAGGTATCCACCACTGACAAATATAAATATATATATATATATACTGTATATATATATATATATATATATATATATATATATATATATATATATATATATATATATATATATATATATATTTTGATAAAATCACAAGGGAAAAGGGAAACAACGGAGCACCTTAGCTTTCGTCTATTCAAGACATCTTCAGAGGCAACTGGATTACATGGACAGAGAGGCTTAAATATACAGGGTGACCTTAAAAACCTGAGGTCAGGTCATAATGATGTCATCCACTAATCCCCACACCAACACGCACGTAGAGGAGCTTAAGAGAAGGGGTGTGACGTGACTAGTCAGGTCAGGTCAAAAATAAGGGACCCACTAAATAACCATCGTACATCTAGAACAAAGGTTTTCAAAGCATTTTTAACCTTGGGCCACTGACAAATAAATTTATGTAACATATTATCAGTTTTGAACTGACCATCACTAAGGTTTATTGATTTTAATTTCTAAATCAAATTAGCTTCAACGAGAAGTCTTTCTGTGACACAAGATGATTTAAATACTTCCAAGCTTTTTTTCCAAGCAATGGGATAATTATTATTCCTAACATGAACGAACAAGGCATTGCTTTCAGATGTTGTTTTCAAGTATGACTCAACCATTACACGAAAGCGCTTGGGAACTTCGTGTTTTCTTCTTTCCTTGTGCGGACCTGTGTTCCTGTCAGTGTTTGTGAGTGATATAGTGATATGGCAGCTGCTGACAAGTACTCGACCACCTCTCACGCTCTCCAGCTTTGCCTTGCCTTGCAAGACCGACTGGAGAAGGTTGAGAAGGAGGTCCAGAGTCTCAAGCGCGAAAACTTAGCCTTGAAGCTAGTTTTAGAGGAGAAGAAAACCTTTGCCAGTGTCGTGAAGGACGGTGAAGTTGAAGTGGATTCATGGAAGGTAGTTGCTGCTAGTGCTACAAAATGCACTCTAAAAAGGCACTCAGCTGTAGACCTAAACAACAGGTTCAGCACCTTACGTGACGAGTGTGAGGAAGGTGCTAGTAACACCACGAGTGCTACTCCCTCTGTTAGTGTGGAGAGAGGGAGTAGGGCAGGTAAGAAATCACCACACTCAGGTAAGGTCAAATGTGTTTCTGTCATGGGAGACTCGATGGTGAAGTACTTAGGTAACAATCTCTGCACTAAAGTTAGGAAGCTCGAGTGTCTCCCCGGGGAAGGGATAGGTAGAGTACTGGAGAGAGTGGAGAACGTCATTGATGACTGTGGAGACAACCCCATAGTCTTACTCAGTGCAGGAGGCAATGACGTAGGTAAGCTTACCAGTGTCGAACTGCGTAAGCTGTATAGGGAAGCTCTAGATAAGATTAGGGTGAAGGGTGGAACTCCTATTGCTTGCTCTATCCTACCTAGACGTGGTGCCAGTCGTGAATGGATGTCCCGTGCAATCGGTTTCAATTGCTGGTTGGAAGAACAGTGTAAAGAGCTGTCGACGCCATTCATTGATAACACTGGTCAACATAAAAAAAAAATTCTCATGGTTCTGGATCAAAACAGCCTGATTCTAGTGTAATTGTATGTGCTGAACTCAATTATGACATTCGTATAGCTGTATCAGGCTCAGTTTTCCAGAACCAGCATATCTATATATTTAGTGTACCATGCTATTCATACAGTAATTTATATGCTCATTGGCTCCACTTATGCAATTATTTTGTCCTGATTTGTGCTTTTTTGTTTGTTTCAGTTTGCTGATTCATGATATTGCATATCTACACCTGCATGATTTGTAATTACTCTGAAATTCACAAAACATGGAACGGTGCCTTCACTCCTGGTAGCCTCAAGAAACCAATCACAAAAGCTGTTCGACTGAACTACAAAAGTTACTTCAAATGTCATTTGGGTGACCAAGACAAGAAATGGGCACCTCATGTAGTCTGTAAGTCTTGTGTTAACCACCTGAGCGAGTGGATGTGTGGTAAACGAAGTTCAGGAATGCCGTTTGCTGTACCAATGATATGGCGTGAACCTAAAGACCACAGTAGTGACTGCTACTTCTGTCTCACAAATATTAAGGGAATAAAAATCAAGACACGAGGCAAGGTACAGTACCCCAATATTGCTTCTGCAATCCGACCAGTACCGCACAGTGCTGAACTTCCAGTCCCAAATCCACCGACTGAACAAGAATTGAGTGATTCCGATTCTACCTCTACCTCAATGGAAAACGACTACCAGGATGACTCTGAAAATACCAGGCCTAAGCTATTTACTCAAGAAGCGCTTCATGATCTCATCAGGGACCTAAACTTGTCAAAAGAAAAGGCTGAAGTTTTGGGATCCAGACTAAAGCAGCGTAACCTGCTAGAAGATGGAGTGCATATCACTACAGCGCGTTACCGACATAGACAGCTGTCTGCATTTTTCAAGATGGCAAACAACCTTTGTTATTGCGAGGACGCAGTATCTCTCATGCAACAACTCTGCAAGTCTGAAACATATAAGACAGAGGATTGGAGGCTGTTTATAGACTCAGGAAAAGACTCTCTGAAAGCTGTTCTTTTACACAATGGCAATCGGCTTCCATCTGTCCCAATAGCACATGCAACAAAAATGACTGAGAGCTATGAAACAATGAAAATTCTGTTGGCCGCTTTAGAGTATGAGAAACACCAGTGGAAGATATGTGGCGATCTCAAAGTCATCAGTTTACTACTGGGCCTTCAGAGTGGCTACACAAAGCACATGTGCTTTTTGTGCTTGTGGAACAGCAGAGCTGATGCAGAGCACTATGTGAGAAAGGATTGAACGACAAGACCAAGAGATGCGCCTGGAAGGTTTAGCTGTGCTCACAATCCGCTTGTAGATCCAGAAAAGATTTTTTGCCTCCACTGCATCTAAAGCTGGGTTTGGCTAAAAATTTCATCAAAGATATGGATCAATTCGGTGCTGGAACTCTATACTTATCTCAGAAACTAGGTGGTGTGGTTTCCGAAGCCAAGTTGAAAGCAGGTGTCTTGAATGGACCACAAATTCGTATACTAGTTAATGATAACGAATTCACCAAAACATTGAACCCACTGGAGAAAAAAGCATGGGAATCATTTGTCAATGTGTCAAAGAATTTTCTTGGAAACTATCGTGCTGACAACTACAAAGAAATCGTAACAAACATGCTTCAGAATTATCATGCATTGGGAGCAAGGATGTCCTTGAAATTTCATTTTTTCCACTCATATTGAATTTTTCCCATGTAACCTTGGAGACGTTAGTGATGAACATGGCGAAAGATTTCATCAAGATATCGCCATAATGGAGAGCAGATATCAGGGACAATTCAGTCCTAACATGATGGGCGACTATTGCTGGACACTGCAACGAGAAGAGAGCAAGCTGTACAAGAGAAAGAGTAAAGTTCAGAAGCACTTTTAGAACTTCATATTTTGTCATTATAAAGGATTTGAACTTATGTTTTTTGGTACAATTTTTTATGAGCCTATCTGTGATAGGTTTAAAATTGTATCTTGCATGACGCAATAATGTTACTATATTTACTATTTTTTTTATTCTTTAAGAAAGTAGGTCTGATGGTAGAATGAAACATCCAATTAATATTCATTAATATGAAATTAGTCATGAAAGCACAGTCACATGAGATAATCTTATCTTTTGCACGACACGTGATGGAATATTAAATATTTGTACCTATTGATTTTTTTATAAAACCTGGTCTGATAGAACAAAACAAATATCAGATTCGAATTCAGCAATATGAAATTAGTTGTGTGAGCATGATCTCATATGTGAACCATTTTGACTGTTGACCAGCGTTATATTATTATTATTGTTATTACATTACAATGGAAATTACGACGGGATGAGGGAGTAGATGAGGGGTATCCACTGGCAGACACTATGCTGAATATCATAGCCAGTAAAGTGAACCATTTGATCGAGAAATATATACCCAAGACAAAATCAAGTGCCTCTAGGAATACAAAGAGACCACTACACATGAACCATGTGGCGGTCGACAAAGTTAAGATACAAACCCAGAAATTCAAGGCGTGGGTTAGGTCAAACGATGAGTAGGAGAGGAGGATGCATGCAAGAGTCAGGAACTAAGCCAAGTTACAGTGTAGAAGGCTGGTTACAAGCGAGGTCAAGTCAAACCCAAAGACGTTTTACCACTATGCAAAATCGAAATTTAGAACAAGAGGCTTGAAGATGGTATTTACGCAGATTCTGACCAGGACAAAGCAGAGGCATTGAGCAGTTTCTTTTCCCCGGTGTTCACAAGAGAGGATGTGAACAACCTTCCTGCATCTGAGGACAGACGGTTTGACACAGCACTGACCCACAGAGGAAATTCGCGATGAATTTCCAGAGGTGGAACTGATGTTTAAGGGAAAGGAAGAAGAGAAATTAAAGAATATCACTATCAGAAAAGAGGATGTTCATAAGAAGATAAATAAACTAAAGAAGACAAAATCCCCAGGGCCGGATGAAATTTTCCCTAGAGTCTTGAAAGAGTGTAGGGAACAGATTAGTTGACCCCCTAGTAAAATTTATTTACAACATCATAAGACACGGGAGTTGTGCCAGACTTGTGGAAACAGGCAAATGTAGTACCCATATTCAAAATGGGAGACAGAGCATCAGCGTCAAATTACCGGCCGATCAGTTTGACGTCAGTAGCGGGGAAATTTCTTGAACCAATTATAGCAGATAACATCCGATCGCATTTAGAGACAAGCAAATTAATCTACGACTCTCAACATGGATTTACAAAGGGAAAATCTTGTCTAACAAATCTGATGACATTTTTTAGGAAACTCTTCGAGGTAGTAGATAATGACGAAAATTACGATGTTATTTACTTAGACTTTAGCAAAGCATTTGACAGAGTACCGCATCAGAGGCTTCTGAGAAAAGTTTAGGCTCATGGTATCGAGGGGAAAGTTTTAAATTGAATAAAATCATGGCTCACCGATAGAACGCAGAGGATCAGCGTAGATAGTGTTAAATCTGAGTGGGGCTGTGTAACCAGTGGGGTTCCCCAGGGGTCATTACTAGGCCCACTCATGTTCATAATCTACATAAACGATCTAGATACTGGGATCAGCAGTGACATAAGCAAGTTTGCGGATGACACCAAAATAGGGCGGCAGATTAATTCAGTGCAGGATGCAAATGCATTACAGGAGGATCTAAATAAACTGCAGGGGTGGTCAGAAAAATGGTAAATGAAATTGAACACCAGCAAGTGCAGCGTACTTAATATTGGGAGAACAAATACTGTCAATGTATACAGCCTTAACAATATCAACCTAGAGAAGTCGACTTGTGAAAGAGACCTAGGGGTACTTGTAAGCCCGGACCTACGGCCTAGAAAACAGTGCGTTAATGTTCGAAATATGGTAAACAGGGTATTGGGTTTTATATCTAGAAGTGTAAGTAATAAGAGTGCAGAAGTCTTATTGCAACTATATCTTGCGCTAGTCAGGCTGCACCTCGATTATGCGATTCAGTTCTGGCGCCCTTATTATAGAATGGATATCAATTCACTAGAGTCAGTGCAGTGAAGAATGACGAAAATGATACCGGGACTTAGAAACCTTCCATATCAGGATAGGTTAAAGAAACTAAACTTGCATTCCCTAGAAAGACGAAGAGTGTGGGGAGATATGACAGAAGTATTCCTAGGCACTGTCAGTTGGTTGAAAATGTTCAAAGGAGGGCCACCAAACTGGTGCTTGCACTTCGGCACCTCAGCTACCCTGAGAGATTGGAGCGCCTGAACTTGCCTAGCTTATACTACAGACGGGCAAGGGGGGACCTAGTTGAGGTTTATAAGCATCTCAGGGGGCACTACTCAGTTGAGTGTCCTTACTTGGAGCTGGCGGACGCTCGCCCCACAAGGGGTCACAGCTCAAGATTGAAGAAGCGGCAAGTCCAGAAAACCGTGAGGGCAAACTTTTTCGGAGTGAGGGTTGTAAACTCTTGGAACAATTTACCAGAGAGTGTTGTGACGGCACCGAGTGTGAGCTCTTTCAAGAGAAGACTTGACCAACACTGGAGCGGGTTCAGGTACATTCAGGAGCCGGTGCATGCCCAGTATTTGCCAACAGTGCGTGACAGAGACGTGACCGATCGCCCGGGTGCCTAGCGAGCCGACCTTTTGGTGAAGAATATAAAGGAAAAGAGACGTGACCGATCGCCCAAGCGGCTAACAAGCCGATCAATGGCGAAGAGGATAAAAGTAAAAGTAAAAAGTGGGTGAAAGGAATCAATGAAGGTGATATAGATAAAGTTCTTATAATATCCGAGCAGGACAGGACTCGGAACAATGGATTTAAGTTGGATAAGTTTAGGTTTAGGAGGGAGATAGGAAGGAACTGGTTTACAAATAGGGTGGTGGACGAGTGGAACAAGCTTAGCAACTTTGTAGTAAGTGTTGGAATGCTGGAAAGTTTCAAAAGGAGGCTGGATATATTCATGGATGATAGAGAGTGGTAGTAACTCTCGACAGGAACTGCCATGCACAGGCCAACCGGCCTATTGCAGACTCCTTATTTTCTTATGTTATAGGAAATAAATTGTCATCGCTAAAGGTTCATAAGAGTCCCGGCCCTGACACGGTACACTCGGAAACCATATTCTCTAGCCCACCTGGGTCGGTGCTGGAGGTTAGTACAGTGTCCTTTCTGGATGGGGGCCGACCCTAACCATCACGAGGCAACACACAGAGTCATAGTACGGCTGTATAGATGATATTATGTATAAATATTGTATATGGCATTTTATACTCTGCATTATCTTTATTATATATGAACACGAAGAAAAATTACCATAGGTTGTAGTTACGAAAGTATGAATGAAAATAAAAACTTCCAAACCACCCAGTGAATCCACATGTCTTTACAGCGCTTGTGGCCAGACCACGATGATTCCACCACACCCCATCTATATCTTTTATTTCCCATCATTCGCGTAACTGCATGAAAAATCGTGTTTAATTTAACTACATATTTCAAAAACCTTAACTTACATGTGGATCAGTTACTCATTTGACACACTTATAGTGTAATACTTTGACCGTCCCACCTGATCACATGGAGGCCCACGGTAACTCTCACGGGGCAACATCCTTGCATTTGTTGAGAAGAGTTAAATATACGTTATAATATATGTATATATATGCTGATAACCACCAGGAAAGAAGAAAACACGAAGTTCCCAAGCGCTTTCGAAAGCGCTTGGGAACTTCGTGTTTTCTTCTTTCCTGGTGGTTATCAGCATATACCTAGATCACGCGCACCTACAGTGATTTACTTGCATGTATATATATATATATATATATATATATATATATATATATATATATATATATATATATATATATATATATATATATATATATATATATATATATATACTTTCCTTCACCCTAGCAAACTAGCTAGCATAGCATAACCAAACAGCCTCGCAAGGACCAATAGGTCTATATATAATGTGTGTGCACGCGCGAAAATTATCTAGTATATTTACTAATGTCTCATTGCCCATGGGTTTTCTTACAGTTTGGCTGTGAGTTTTCTATTTTGTCTACCTGCCAGTTCAACAGGACTGCTAACCATCCTCCCAGCAACTCATATGCCATCCCAGACCCACAGCCTATATGTATGGTGCAAGGTCTCAGTCCAATACATACAAGTCGGGCAGTCAGGCGTTGGTTTGAGGCGCACCCGCAGATTATTCTGTTGGACTGGCCCCCTAAAGGAGCCTATTGTAATCCAATAGAAAATCTATGGGCGCATATGCTTGTTGAATGGAGTCTGCAATAGGCCGGTTGGCCTGTGCATGGCAGCTCCTGTCGAGAGTTACTACCACTCTCTATCATCCATGAATCTATCCAGCCTCCTTTTGAAACTTTCCAGCGTTCCAGCATTACTACAATGTTGCTAAGCTTGTTCCACTCGTCCACCACCCTATTTGTAAACCAGTTCCTTCCTATCTCCCTCCTAAACCTAAACTTATCCAACTTGAATCCGTTGTTCGGAGTCCTATCCTGCTCGGATATTATAAGAACTGTATCTATATCACCTTTATTTATTCCTTTCACCCACTTGAATACTTCTATCATACCTTCCCGCACCCTTCGTCTTTCTAGGGAATGCAAGTTTAGTTTCTTTAACCTGTTACGAACCACGCCACCAATTGTTATGATCTACCTACCCATCACTACGAACCATGCCATCTTTTGTCCTGATCTACCTACCCAGCACCACGAGCAACGCCATCTAGGGACGAAACCCGATTATGACTACTCTTAGTTACCACTCCGTGGTTTCCCTTCTCCATATCCTGGTTGTTGCGTCACTCCTCAAGGTCTTCTTCGTCAGCTCCAGTTCGAGGAGAGTTGAGTTCACTCTGGGAAGTGCCCACAGGATCACCTATCCTGGAAACCTACGGCACAGTGACTACCTACAGTCTTCTACAATACTTAGCCTTACTCGTCAGCCATCTCAGCTCCGCACTTAAGTATTTGTAATCTTATATTGCCTCCCACCTCCACCTTGCTTCACGATTGTTTTATGTTGTATAAATATGTATATACTGTTAATGTTTAGGTTAAGTATGGTTAAGGGTAAATTATAGAAAGCTGAATATTTTGTTAAAGAATTTATGGTACTTTATTATACACAAATTAACTCGCATCCTTTGTCTACCCTTTAATAGTTCGATTGTCTTTGTTTTTTTTTTTTTTGTTGCCTGTTGGGATCTGGGTAGACTTTTAACTATATTCTAAATCCCCAACTCTTAACAAATGGCGACTGTGACAGGACACGACCTAAAGTACCATATTCCCTCCTCCCTTGTAACTCCTTGTTAATTATTCCTCCCAGTCACTTCTGTTCACAATTGCTTTACGGTGGTTTAAAGTTTCCTTCATATGTGTGTGCAAATATTGGTATTATCGTACAGTAAGAGTGACAGACGTAGGATATTAGGTTCCAAGTGTCATAAGGCTTACCTGTTATTACACATGGCAGTCGTGTAGTAAGTCTTATCGAGTGTAGGGAAGAATCCGGATCTGTTTAATGCGGCACCCTTACTCCAGAGTAGGCTGTTCCATAGTCACTAGTTTAGGGTGAAGTGATATCTTGGGACGCCCCTCTCTACCAGGACCCCATAATTATAAAGCCTCCATTATTGTTCTTCTCATTATCTCATTCGGGGTCAATCATACCAAACTCAAGGGTTGTTAATCCGGATCTTTATATTAATGCCGTAATACGCCCTTCCTGTTTACTCAAGGGTTGTTAATCCGGATCTTTATATAAATGCCGTAATACGCCCTTCCTGTTTCAAGTATCTAAGGGTTGGTAATCCGGATCTTTATATTAATGCCGTAATACGCCCTTCCTGTTTCAAGTATCTAAGGGTTGTTAATCCGGATCTTTATATTAATGTCGTAATACGCCCTTCCTGCTTACTCAAGGGTTGTTAATCCAGATCTTTATATTAATGCCGTAATACGCCCTTCCTGTTTATTCAAGGGTTGTTAATCCGGATCTTTATATAAATGCCGTAATACACCCTTCCTCTTTCAAGTCTCTTATCTTCATTTAAGGATCTTATCAGAAGAGTAATATTCATAAGTGTAATTTCCCTAGGTATAACTTGGGTAGTTTCCTGAACTTTCTGGTTATCCACTGCCGTGATATTTTCTAGGGTATCCACTTATCTTATCTTTTGACCATTAATTAATTTATCTAGGTTTTCTTAATGGCCACCTCAGGATTTGTTAAACTTGGTAGTCCTGGAGGATTGGAAGAGCAAGATACCATTTCACATCTTGAAGCATGTGGAGGAGCGTGGAGAGGTTAATTTAGGGCGTGCGGCTGAGCTGGCTGGTGCCTACACCTTGCTGGTGGAGTCACTGTGCCGTAGGGAATGTGGTACTTTCTGACATGTTAGGTCCTCCTCTGATGATAACCTTGGGGACGTGAGTGGTAGGTCGAAAGGTCCCACACCTACCCCCCCGCCCCCTGATGCAACCAAGTTTTATTGTTCTTACTGTAAAAAACCAGGCCATACGATCCAGTCTTTTAAACACCCAAAGTGTCGAACTGCTAAAAGTAGTTCCCTGGATCCCAAATCCAAACCAATAGCAACCACCAATGTGGAAAGGCCCCATCAGGATCTCTTCTCTTCATTCACCTATAAGGGAAAAATTTCAATCATAGAGGGGTCTCGTTCTTTCCCTATTCGTATACTACGTGATACGGGCGCAGCACAATCTATCCTCCTGTTTAACGTCATTCCTGATATATCTACCGCATTTACTAATGAGTGTTCTAATTTCAGATCTCTCATCCCATTCTTCCTATCCCTTGGCTAAAGTGCACCTCCAATGTCCCTTGATTACTGGGGAAGTGCAAGTAGCCATTAGGAAAGATCCAATGCCTGTGAGCGGCATTCATTTATTATTGGGTAATGACTTGGTAGGAGATCTAGTGGTTCCCAACATAAAGACAGTCGACTCTCCCTTACCTGTCAACTCCACCACTGACCTTGAAGAAACTATTCCTCACCTTTTCCCATCTTGTGCTGTCACCCGGTCACAGAGTGTGCTAAATGGGCCCTCTTCATCTAAAACCACCTCCAATATCTTCCTACCCACAGAAGATCTGTACAATAAGACCATTAGTAAGAATGAGCTCATTAAAGCCGAACAATCTGATCCATCTTTGTTTAAACAGGTGATGAAAGACCTCAGTGTGGACCATTGTACATCTTCGGCTTACCACCCACACTCCCAAGGTTGCTTGGAATGGTTCCATCAAAACTTTCATTCAATGCTAATAAACTATCTCCCCTCAACTATATAGTCCATACTCCTGATCCCAGGAAAGATTCGCAACTTGTTCACATTAATCTCATGAAACTTTACCAATCCAGGCAGTCAGAGGAAGACATCCCAGAGGTTATAAGCCTACCTGTATTGCATACGGATTTGTCAGGGCCGGAGCCGGAGACAGATGACATGGACCTATTGGAGAATTTAGACTTCCCTCTACCTAAAGAAAACCCTGCTAACAGTCACATACTCAACAACTTGGATGGGTATTTTTCTGTTCTGAATCCATCTCAAGCAAAAGATCTCACTAAGTTATTATCAACATTTCCTAAAGTCACGTCAGACCTCCCAGGGTTTTGCAATATACTTAAACATCATATTAAGCTAATCTCAGATGATGTACAACCCATTAGGCAAGCAGCATATCGACTAAATCCACAAAAAAGAGAGATTATGAAGAAGGAGGTAGATTTTTTGTTAAAACATAACTTAGCTGAGCCTAGTACCTCCCCCTGGGCTTCACCTTGCCTTCTCATTCCAAAACCCGATAGCACTTTTCGTTTCTGTACGGATTATCGTAAAGTGAACCAGGTCACTGTCTCAGACTCCTACCCTTTACCTTTGATTGAAGATATAATAGACAGCATAGGCTGTGCAAAATTTATCAGTACGGTGGACTTATTGAAAGGATATTATCAAGTGGGACTAACGGATAGGGCAAAAATAATCTCAGCATTTATAACTCCATTTGGTCTTTTTCAATATTTGGTTATGGCGTTTGGCTTTTCTAATGCTCCGGCCACATTCCAGAGGGCCATCAATTACCTAATTCAGGACCTAGGTGGGACGTTCGCCTACCTGGATGACCTGGTGGTGGTGTCTGACGGCTGGGACGAACATCTGGTGCGTTTGGAGATACTGTTCTCACGACTGCAAGAGACTGGATTCACCATAAACCTGGTTATATCTGCTTTTGGCCGGGCCTCAGTGACTTACCTGGGACATATCGTTGGGCATGGTATGGTGAGACCCAAGGACGCAAACGTTAAAGCCATCTTGTCCTTCCCCACTCCAAGGACGAGGAAGGAACTCATGCACTTCCTGGGGATGTGCGGCTACTACCGTCGGTTCTGCAGTAACTTCTCCAGCGTGGCCGGACCCCTCACAGACCTTACCAGTTCTGCGGTCCCTTACATCTGAAGCCAGAGGTGCGACCAGTCTTTCCACGGCCTCAAAGCCTTCCTTGCCTCCAAGCCTGTAGTCCACCCCCTGACTACACCTTGCCCTTCCATCTGCAAATCGACGCTAGCGGTGTCGGAGTTGGGGCTGTGCTCCTACAACCCGACCCAACCACTGATGTCCTTCACCCTGTGGCATACTACTCCGCCAAGTTGAAAAAACATCAGACCAACTACTCGACCATAGAGAAGGAGGCCCTGGCTCTGGTGTTGGCCATAAAGAAGTTTGAATGTTACCTCCAGTCTTGCCCACAAACAACCCTAGTCTTCACCGACCATAACCCACTCACGTTCATCCAAACCAACCAGACCTCCAACCAGCGAATCCTCCACTGGGCTCTCCTCACCCAGCCCTATAATCTACAAGTCCGGCACATACAGGGGGTGGACAACCTGATTGCGGACTCCTTATCCCGAGCTCCAGTGGAAATGCAGCAGCTACTCTCCAGACGCACGAGGTGATCACCTCCTTCGCGCCCGCGCTATGGAGGTCTTTGGAGGGGGGGTGTGTTACGAACCACGCCACCACTTGTCATGATCTACCTACCCATCACTACGAACCACGCCATCTTTTGTCCTGATCTACCTACCCAGCACCACGAGCAACGCCATCTAGGGACGAAACCCGATTATGACTACTCCTAGTTACCACTCCGTGGTTTCCCTTCTCCATATCCTGGTTGTTGTGTCACCTCCTCAAAGTCTTCTTCGTCAGCTCCAGTTCGAGGAGAGTTGAGTTCACTCTGGGAAGTGACCACAGGGTCACCTATCCTGGAAACCTACGGCACAGTGACTACCTACAGTCTTGTACAATACTTAGCCTTACTCGTCAGCCATCTCAGCTCCGCACTTAAGTATTTGTAATCTTATATTGCCTCCCACCTCCACCTTGCTTCACGATTGTTTTATGTTGTATAAATATGTATATACTGTTAATGTTTAGGTTAAGTATGGTTAAGGGTAAATTATAGAAAGCTGAATATTTTGTTAAAGAATTTATGGTACTTTATTATACACAAATTAACTCGCATCCTTTGTCTACTCTCTTATAGTCCGATTGTCTTTGTTTTTTGTTGTTGTTGCCTGTTGGGAACTGGGTAGTCTTTTAACTATATTCTAAATCCCCAACTCGTAACAAACCTATCCTGATATGGAAGGTTTCTAAGTCCCGCAATCATTTTCGTCATTCTTCTCTGCACCGACTCTAGTGAATTGATATCCATTCTATAATAAGGGCACCAGAATTGAACCGCATAATCGAGGTGCGGCCTGACTAGTGCAAGATATAGTTGCAATAAGACCTCTGCACTCTTGTTACTTACACTTCTAGATATATAACCCCATACCCTGTTTGCCTTATTTCGAACATTTTGCGCACTGTTTTCTAGGCCATAGGTCCGGGCTTAGAAGTACCCCTAGGTCTCTTTCACAAGTCGACTTCTCTAGATTGATGTTGTTAAGGCTGTATACATTGACAGCATTTGTTCTTCCAATATTAAGTACGCTGCACTTGTGGTGTATTGAGCCCGCTGTTGTTTGTTTGCTGCATAAATGACATGCCACACGCTGTACATTCCCCCATACAAATGTTTGTGGATGATACCAAGTTATTTCGGGAAATTAAGAACCAATGAGACTGTGTAGAGCTGCAGAAGGATCTCGGTGAGCTTCAAGAATTCAATGTCACGAAGTGTAAAAGGCTGCACCTGGGACGTTCCAACGATAAGGAGGCGTATCATATGTCCCAACGAAACGAAGAAACTGCAATAATTAAGACTGAAAGGACCTAGGTGTGTATGCTGACAATGAACTGAAGTTCTCGGGCCATTGTGAGAAGAAGGTGAATGAGGCAACTAAATTCTTAGGTCTCTAAGAAGGTCGTTCAGATATCTAGATGGTCCGTCCCTCATAGCGATCTACAAGAGTGAGGCGCTTCCCTTTCTGGAGTATTGTCACCCCGTCTGGTCCCCGAGATATGCACTTTGTTACCTTAGCTACCCTGAGAGATTAGAGCGCCTGCAGTTGCTTAGCTTATACTTCGGATGGGTAAAGCGGGACCTAATTGAGGAATATAAATATCTCAAAAGGCACTCAGTCGAGTGTCCTTACCTGGAGCTGGCGGACGCTCACCCCACAATGGCTCACAGCTCAAGGTTGAAGAAAAATCAAGTCCGCAAAACTGTGAGGGGCAACTTTGTCGGAGTGAGAGTTGTGAACTCTTGGAACAATCTGCCAGAGTGTTGCGACGGCACCGAGGGTGAGCGCTTTCAAGACCAGACTTGACAACACTGGAGCAGGTTCAGATACATTCAGAAGTCAGTGCATGCCCAGTACTTGCCAGCAGTGCATAACAGAGACGTGACCGATCACCCAAGCAGCTAAAGAGTCGATCAGTGGTGAAGAGGATAAAAGTAAAAAGTAAGTGAAGTTCTTGAACAGTAGGATTATAATACTTTTGATACTAGTTCTTAATATTCTTTTTGTTGATGCTATTATTTTGTTGGATGCCCTTAAGGCATGTTCATCTGTGCATGTGATGCTCTTCAAATGTTTTATGTGGTCCTAAGTGATGTAAGATACCGAGGCAACTGTTTCAGATGAGCTCCTCATTCTGTTGCAAGTAGTACTGTTACCTTAGTAGTTTCTCATAAAGCATTTAATATTTCTCAATATTTTTTATATCATGTACAACCTTTGTTCCCCAGTGCAGTGTTTTAAGCCATGCTAAGAGGTGTGCAAATGTTGATGTACCATTATTGATTGTGTTTGTAGTGTTGGAGGGAATAGAAGTGTCACTCTTTTACAGTGCGTCTCATTTACCCCAATCAGAGGTGCTAACTTTCCACAGGTCAAGGAGAATACTTTTTAAATAAATTGTGTTTGTGCTGGGAAGGGATTTTTCTCTGGGGGGCGCTTCCACTGCATTACCATCCACTTACTCAAAACCCCAAATATTTAAGTGAGAGAATTCCGACCGGTTACACTCACACACACACACACACACACACATATATATATATATATATATATATATATATATATATATATATATATATATATATATATATATATCTTGATAAAATCACACGGGAGAATGGAAACAACGGAGTACCTTAGCTTTCGTCTTTATTCAAGACATCTTCAGAGGCCTCTGAAGATGTCTTGAATAAAGACGAAAGCTAAGGTACTCCGTTCTTTCCATTCTCCCGTGTGATTTTATCAAGATTTATCTTATCCACGTTTTCATTGTGGATTTACATGAAATATATATATATATATATATATATATATATATATATATATATATATATATATATATATATATATATATATATATATATATATATATATTTCTATTTCTATTTCATGTAGATCCACAATGAAAACGTGGATATTATACTTATGTTGTTTGATTCTGAGCTGCAGTGTTTTTCCTGTCTGTCCTACATAATTACAATTACATTTGCTACATGGAATACAATAAACACTTCCATTTAAGAACATAAGAACATAAGAAAGTGGGATACTGCAGGAGGCCGACTGGCCCATACAGGGCAGATCCCTTTCACACCCATCCCAGCACTTCCATGTGCCTATCCAACTTCGTCTTGAAGCTCCCTAGCGTCCCCGATCCTATTATAGCACTCGGTAGCCTATTCCACATATCCACAACTCTATTACCAAACCAGTGCTTGCCTAGATCCTTTCTGAATCGGAATTTATCTAATTTAAAGCCATTTGTTCTAGTTATTTCGTTATTACTGAGCTTCAGAACATCTTCCATTTTACCCTTGTTAATCCCACTTTCCCACTTGAACACCTCTATCATATCTCCCCTAACTCTACGCCTCTCTAATGAATACAAGCCTAAGCTTTTCAGTCTTTCTTCATATGGAAGGTTTCTAATATTATGGATCATTTTTGTCATTCTTCTTTGTACTCTCTCCAAAGAATCTATGTCCATTCTATAATAAGGACACCAGAATTGAACCGCATAATCCATGTGTGACCTCACTAATGCTAGGTAAAGTTTCAAGATAACGTCAGCAGTTCTGTTACTCACACTCCTAGATATGAACCCAAGAATCCTGTTTGCCTTGTTGCGAACGCTAATACATTGTTTTCTAGATTTCAAGTCGTTGCTAACAAATACACCAAGATCTTTTTCACAATCTGAGTTTTCTATTTCCGTGTTACCTAGTTTATACTTAACGTTTGTATTCGTCTTCCCTATCTGTAGTACCCTGCATTTATCAGTATTAAAATTCATTTGCCAGTCTACTGACCACTCATGTAAGGTATCTAGATCTCTTTGAAGGTGTCTGAATTTATCACTCTCCCCATTTTGGTATCATCTGCAAATTTACTAATCCTACTAGTTATACCTAAATCAAGATCATTAATGAATATAACAAACAGCAGAGAGCCTAATACAGATCCCTGGGGAACTCCGCTTTTGACCGCACCCCAGTCTGACTTAAATCCATTTATGCTGACTCTTTGTTTCCTACCAGTTAACCATGACCTAATCCATTTTAGTAATGATCCACCTATACCATGTGCTTCTACTTTCCTTATCAATCTCTCATGACGGACTCTATCGAATGCTTTACTGAAATCTAAATAAATTATATCATATGACTTATCATTATCTACCTCTTCATATACTTCTGAGAAAAAGCTAAGCAAATTTGTGAGACAAGAACGTCCCTGGGTGAACCTGTGCTGAGAAGAATGAATTAAGTTGAATGTTTCAAGGTGGCTTCTGATTTTCGTAGCAATAATTGACTCTCGCAACTTGCCTATGATTGACGTGAGACTAATGGGACGGTAATTTGATGCAATTGATTTATCACCTTCTTTGAAAATCGGAACTACATTTGCAAGTTTCCAAGCTTCTGGCACTAGGCCCGATTCTAATGACTTATTAAATAAAACTGCTAATGGATTACTCAACTCATCTCTACATACTTTTAATATTCTAGCATATACCTCGTCTGGACCAGGCGATTTATGAGGCTTCAGTTTGTTAATTTCTTTAAGCACATCGTTACTAGTAATATTGATATTCGTCAACATATTTTCTATACTGTCGTTATATACCTTATGAACTTCTGGAAACTGTGCTAGGTTTTCATTTGTGAATACGGAGCGAAAATGACTATTTAACGTACTACACATTTCCAACTCATCATCAGTCATTTCTCCTGTCGCAGTTTTAAGGGGACCTATTGTATCTCTAACCTTTGATTTATACAGTTGATAAAAAGCTTTGGGGTTATTTTTCGATTCGTTTGCTACCTTGATTTCATAATTTCTCTTTGCTTTCCTAATTTCTGTTTTTACCTGTCTTGTTAGGTTCTGATAGTAACCAAGTAAGTGATTTTCACCTTTCTTAACTTTTCTATATACTCCTTTCTTTTTCCCTAGAAGATCTAAGAGTCTATTATTCATCCATTTTGGTTGGTTCCATATCGATCTGAATTTTCTTTTAGGGATGTGTTTATTTTGAGCATTATTGATTGTTGCAATAAATTGTTCACAAGTAGCTGCTAAATTAAATTCTGGGTTATCCCGTCCTAAGTTGACAGTTTCCGGAGGTGTGGGTGGATTAATCTTTTGACAATAGGGTCATCCCTTAGGTCTCTCCTTAAGCTACCGTAATTAGCCTTCCTAAAATCCGGGATCAAGGGCGAATTTTCCTTCTTCCTGCCATCCCATATTATGTTAAAATATATGGCTGTATGATCACTGTTTCCTAGTTCGTCTCCAATCCCAACATCTTTTACTAGATTTTCATTATTACTGAGAACTAAATCGAGGATATTATTTCCTCTAGTGGGCGAGTTTATGAATTGATATAAAAAACAATCTTGTACTACTTCTAGAAAATCTTCAGATTCATTATCGCTAAGTTGATTTTTCCAATCTATGCCTGAAAAGTTGAAATCGCCTAGAATACATACATTGTTTCTATCAGATGCCTTCTTTATTTCCTCCCATAGCAATTTACCATCGTTCCTACTCAAATTAGGTGGTCTATATATAACACCAATGACTACGGATTCACTGCCCTCACCAATCTCTACCCAAATACTTTCATTGTCGCTATTTGTTTTAATGTTTGATTTATTGCAGCTTTTTAATGACACCCTGATATACACTGCTACACCGCCACCTCTCCTTCCTACTCTGTCAAATTTAAATAGGTTATATCCTGGAATATGAAATTCTGCTAAAAAATGTTTGCTGTTTGAATTTATCCATGTTTCCGTTATTGCAATTATATCTATGTTCTCTTTACTAACAATGGCCCTGAGCTGGTCCATTTTGTTACACAGGCTTCTACTATTAGTATAATAAACACTTCCATTTAAGAACATAAGAACATAAGAAAGTGGGATACTGCAGGAGGCCGACTGGCCCATACAGGGCAGATCCCTTTCACACCCATCCCAGCACTTCCATGTGCCTATCCAACTTCGTCTTGAAGCTCCCTAGCGTCCCCGATCCTACTATAGCACTCGGTAGCCTATTCCACATATCCACAACTCTATTACCAAACCAGTGCTTGCCTATATCCTTTCTGAATCGGAATTTATCTAATTTAAAGCCATTTGTTCTAGTTATTTCGTTATTACTGAGCTTCAGAACATCTTCCATTTTACCCTTGTTAATCCCACTCACCCACTTGTGCACCTCTATCATATCTCCCCTAACTCTACGCCTCTCTAATGAATGCAAGCCTAAGCTTTTCAGTCTTTCTTCATATGGAAGGTTTCTAATATTATGGATCATTTTTGTCATTCTTCTTTGTACTCTCTCCAAAGAATCTATGTCCATTCTATAATAAGGACACCAGAACTGAACCGCATAATCCATGTGTGGCCTCACTAATGCTAGGTAAAGTTTCAAGATAACGTCAGCAGTTCTGTTACTCACAGACCTAGATATGAACCCTAGAATCCTGTTTGCCTTGTTGCGAACGCTAATACATTGTTTTCTAGGTTTCAAGTCGTTGCTAACAAATACACCTAGATCTTTTTCACAAACTGAGTTTTCTATTTCCGTGTTACCTAGTTTATACTTAACGTTTGTATTCGTCTTCCCTATCTGTAGTACCTTGCATTTATCAGTACTAAAATTCATTTGCCAGTCTACTGACCATTCATGTAAGGTATCTAGATCTCTTTGAAGGTGTTCAAAGTCACTGTCTGAATTTATCACTCTCCCCATTTTGGTATCATCTGCAAATTTACTAATCCTACTAGTTATGTCTAAATCAAGATCATTGATGAATATAACAAACAGCAGAGGGCCCAATACAGATCCCTGGGGAACTCCGCTTTTGACCGCACCCCAGTCTGACTTTAATCCATTTATGCTGACTCTTTGTTTCCTACCAGTTAACCATGACCTAATCCATTTTAATAATGTTCCACCTATTCCATGTGCTTCTACCTTCCTTATCAATCTCTCATGAGGGACTCTATCGAATGCTTTACTGAAATCTAAATAAATTATATCATATGACTTATCATTATCTACCGCTTCATATACTTCTGAGAAAAAGCTAAGCAAATTTGTGAGACAAGAACGTCCCTGGGTGAACCCATGCTGAGAAGAATGAATTAAGTTGAATGTTTCAAGGTGGCTTCTGATTTTTGTAGCAATAATTGACTCTAGCAACTTGCCTATGATTGACGTGAGACTAATGGGACGGTAATTTGATGCAATTGATTTATCACCCTTTTTGAAAATCGGAACTACATTTGCAAGTTTCCAAGCTTCTGGCACTAGGCCCGATTCTAATGACTTATTAAATAAAACTGCTAATGGATTACTCAACTCATCTCTACATTCTTTTAATATTCTAGCATTTACCTCGTCTGGACCAGGCGATTTATGAGGCTTCAGTTTGTTAATTACTTTAAGCACATCGTTACTAGCAATATTGATATTCATCAACATATTTTCTATACTGTCATTATATACTTTATGAACTTCTGGAAACTGTGCTAGGTTTTCATTTGTGAATACGGAGCGAAAATGACTATTTAACGTACTACACATTTCTAACTCATCATCTGTCATTTCTCCTGTCGTAGTTTTAAGGGGACCTATTGTATCTCTAACCTTTGATTTATACAGTTGATAAAAAGCTTTGGGGTTATTTTTCGATTCGTTTGCTATCTTGATTTCATAATTTCTCTTTGCTTTCCTAATTTCTGTTTTTACCTGTCTTGTTAGGTTCTGATAGTAACCAAGTAAGTGATTTTCGCCTTTCTTAACTTTTCTATATATTCTTTTCTTTTTCCCTAGAAGATCTAAGAGTCTATTATTCATCCATTTTGGTTGGTTCCGTATCGATCTGAATTTTCTTTTAGGGATGTGTTTATTTTGAGCATTATTGATTGTCGCAATAAATTGTTTGTTATTATGACTAACTATATTTTCAGCCTTATCTACTTCTGTTTCACTGCTGTTATTTTCACATGGTATTTTCCTCTCTTTACCATTGATGGGATTTGGACATATTAAAACCCCACCTTTACTACCCTGTCAACTATCTTCGCTAGCACGGCCACCCCCTTCCTACTTAAATGCACCCCATCCCTTGCATACATACTATCATTACCATAGTACAGGCTGCAATTATAATTAACGGTTTATTAAGATAACATGGCAGCCAGAAGGCTGAAAATATACAGTGAACAGAGATGATAAGTTACATATGGTGGAATCGGGGAATGGGTCACTTGATTGACAAAAGCTTTCAATACAGAAACCTAAGAAACATAGAATCAACATATAGATTAACTATAGAGCTGGTTTTGTAGACATTCTTGTGACCTGATGTCGGCACCAAGCTTGACTGTTATGCCGCTACCTCACTACAGCTGCAGATGCACCACGTGGTCCGGGTAGGTCCTCCAGCTCACACAGGGTGTTGGAGATGGTTCTTGTTCCTCATGTGATGTAGTTTGTAATTCATAGTTCCTCACCTGGGTGGAGTAGGGAGTCCTCATTTCTCTCCTGGTGTAGTTTGGAGTGTTTCTTGGGTTCTCATCTGGTGTTCGTGGTGGCAACTGTTCCGCAGGCTGGGTGTGTCACGTCAAGGGTCAGGTCAACACTGACCTCTAAGCACAATTGTCACTCTAACAGTTGTTTCTCTCTTTCGAGTTGAAATTGTCACTTTTGTATATCAGTTGTGGGTTGATCATCCGTCTTTTCTCTGTACTGTTGGTGGAAGGATGCTGATAAATCCAGTTGGGGAGGAGATGGGGAAGGGGAGGGCCCAACAGACCGGGCTGGCAGCTGTCTCCATGGTCAAGAAATCACGGCCGCGTTAGCGGGCAGCGCCGACTACACACGTCTTTACCCTATGAAGGCTGAAGGAAGTGTATTTGCACCTTGGCCTGGTTTTGTCGTGAACCAAGTAACAATTAAATCTGAAGGACAACATTACATGGTTTTGGTCACCTGGGGAATCTTAAGGCCTGAATTCAGAACGGTGGTTTGAGCCTGGGATTTGAGCTAGGCTAAGGCGTGCGAATCTGAATTCCTCGATACGAGATTTCCTGCAGTGAATTACCCATATTCAGAACAGCGGTTGAACCCTGGATAGGATAATCTGTTGCATTTTCTTCAATTACGTGCAAGGATGCGAACACTGAAATTCCAGCCAATCACGATTCAGTTACACTATTATGACAACCAATCACCATCGAGAGTAATGTTTACAAGATTATGATGGCAACTATGACTCGACGATTTTTTACGGAGGAGAAATCTCTCTATGCACATCATAAGTTATTTTTATTACTAAAATTACAATCAAATTTTGATCAAATTATAATGATTTTTGGTACTGGTACAACGTGGTTGAGTTGTTATATGATAACAAATAAATTCATAGAGTAAGAACATTTACATACAAATTGGAGATACAATCCGGGACAGGTGTCAATATTCATAACAAAAGTAAAATGAATCAATGCAGGGCATCGTAACCTGGCTAGGTTCGATTCATGATGTTAAGAAGAGACTTTCCTTTATTAATACATAAAAATCAAAATGCACTCGGCATTGATTCAATTATATTGAAAATACATCAAAATAGTTTCCTAAACAAAAACTCTCAAAATAAAGAATTCGTCAGAGTTCCTTGCATTTACCCGCTTGATGTTCATGGATCCTAAACACGAAAGTGTTGTAACACATTACAACATAACTCACTCAGTAACCAGAATATTTCTCACATGGAAACTATTCGTTGCAAAGAATCGCAAAGCAATCATCAACTGATGAATGGAAGGGAAAGGTGAACTATACGCAACAGGTCTGTCAAGTAGATGCTCCATATTACGGAAAATATCAAAGAAATCTCCCTTGCTGAACCTATATCCTCGTCTGAATTGCGTGTCATCCTAAAAATTGATACGATTCTGCCTATCTGCTTATCTTTAGGTAGTAGATAGTAGGCAGCTATCAAACAGGGAGGTACTATAGCCGGGGAAGATAATGGAAGCTTAATGTGTTGTCTATGGTAGACCCTGCTGCCATATGGCATCACAAAATTTGTGACCAAATCCCACGTTGCTGATCTGACTTTCTGCCTCATTTACACACATTTGCAGGGTCTCGATTGTTTCTCGTGTTATTGAAAACACAACATTCATATATCGTTTCTCACTATTGATCGTTTTTCATTTTTGTATTTCTTTATGGTTCTTTGTTATTATTATTATTATTATTATTATTAGTGTTGTTATTGTTATTATTATTTAATTTTTTATTATAAATTTTATTTACTATGAACTAATTATTATTTTTATTATGATTATTATTTTTACATTTTTGCCCCCCAGGCCCTGATGTGGGTCACTGACCCACTGGGTCAGTGACCTGTGCCCGGGTGGGCTAATCCCCGTAAAAGAAAAAGATATATATCAGTCTTCTCTCTACAAAATTTCCAATTTGATGATATCGCAGAAAAGAGCGGTCTGTCAAAATTCATGTTAACTTGCTGTCTTGAATGACGGATCGATCGCTAAACCTGCCTCCAGGCTGGATTAACGCGAGGATCGACAATTCAGATCTCAAACCCGGTATGAATCTTTGTGTTGGCTCAAGCCAGCGTTCTGAATACCAACAATCTTCGCTCGATCCTTGGTTTAAACCTTCATGCCATTTCAAACCAGCGTTCTGAATTCTAGACTTCGATTCTAACTATGGGATTTTGTACTTCAAACAATAAGACACATTATCTCTACGGGAATTCTGTCGCAATTTTTTGTCGACAGCATAAGAAAATACAGGTCACAGGTTAGGTTAGGTTATATTAGGTTAGGATATGATATGATATGATAAGTTATATTATAAGTTATAAGATTAGCTTAACAGTTGTGTTCTGACCTCACTAGGGGAAAGGTCACGGCAGGGTTAGCTCCTCGAGGGATAATTATCAGATATGGCCAGTGCTATGTGTGGTCTTGGGTGTGCGAGTTTGTTGACCAAACTGGAGTGGTCCATGGAAGAATTAGCGAGGGCCAAGGAAGAAATTGAGAGGGCCCAATTGGAGAACCTGAAATTAAAGGAAGAGCTGGCGAGGTTAAAAGGGGAGGCGGGACAGGGAAAGCCAGTGTCTGACGAAAACTCAAGCGAGTGGAAGGTTGTGAGGAGTGGGAAGACGAAGCTGTGGTGAAGAAATGCAACAAGGATACGACAACGACAACAACAGCTAGGTGTACCAACTCGTTCAGACCCTTGATAGACGAATTGGACGTTAGTCCAGTCAGGGACAGGGATGACAAGGAAGGTAAAAAAACTTTAATTGTTGGTAACTCACAGGTAAGGTACATGGACAGGGCCTTTTGTGGTAAAAACAAAAATAGGATGAGGGTGTGTTTGCCAGGAGCTGGGGTGGGGGATATAATTGACAGGTTGGACAATATCTTGTCTGGTAATGGGAACAAACCCATTATCTGCCTCAGTGCAGGAGGCAATGATATTGGCCGGTGTAGGAGCGAGGAGCTTCTTGATAAGTTCAAGGCAGCTATAGATCATATTAGGTCTAAGGGAGGGATCCCCATCATATGCGGTTTCCAGCCTAGAAGGAGAGTTGGCAGTCAAGGGCGGTTGGTGTCAACGACCGTCTTGGCAGATATTGCAAGTCAATATCTGTCCCATTCATTGACAACTGGGACAACTTCCACGGCAGAAGGGACCTTTATGCTAGGGATGGGGTGCACCTGTCTCGGGATGGGGTGGTAACCCTGGCTGGGTCTCTAGAGGGGGCAGTTCAAAGGATATCGAAGTCTTTAAACTGCTAGGGGAACATATGGGCATGGGGGTGGGGGAAACTGCAGTGGGAGCGGGTAAACAAAGTAAAAGATTGCAGGGAAATAGAGCTAGGAATGATGACAAAACTAAATTAAACAGGGAGTTTAAAACTAAACGCAGTAAAGGGAGGACTCAGAGCACGACTAGCTTAAATGTCTACAACGTGAACAGTAGAAGTATGAGAAACAAAATGGATGATATTAGGGCCTTCGTAAGTACCGAAAAAATCGATATAATAACATTCACTAAAACATGGATCAACCTAGACTCACGTGAGTTGCCGGTAGAATACCAAATTGCGGGTTACAAATTGTTCCATACCGATAGGCAGACCAGGAAAGGAGGCAGAGTAGCAGTCTATATTAGGGATAATCTGGAGTGTGAAATAAATAAGGAAATAAAAACTGAGCGGAATACAGAAACAATTTGTATAGAATTAAGCGACGGTAGGGAAAAATTTATCAGAGGACTAATATATAGACCTCCCAATCTTGATAGAGTCAATGAGCAACTTATATGGGATGAAATGAGCAGGGCTTCCTTACACAACAAAGTCCGTATAGTAGGCGACTTTAACCTTGGCCAAATAGATTGGACTGACCTTGCGGGTAACTCAGAATCAGAGGATTTTCTCGAGACGATCCAAGACTGTTTCCTAAGTCAACATATAACCGAACCCACACGGGGTAATAATATACTCGATTTAGTTCTGTCAAACAGAGAAATCCTCAGTAGCAATGTCGAGGTAGGGAACGAACTTGCAAACAGAGATCACAAAGAAATTAGATTCCAGTTAGATTTTCAGGGCAGACATAAGGAAAATTCCACTGAAGTACCAGATTTCAGAAGGGCAAACTTTGACAGTTTAAAGAGGCAGCTGAGAGAAGGGGTGTCGTGTTTGGCCGTGACCCTGACAGATGACTCCGACCTGATAACGAGATCTGAGGTTGCCGAGTTCCACGACAATTTAAATAATGAGTTACTTGATGCACAAAGGCAGAACATACCATACAAAAAACTCACATCAGACAACAATGAGCCTAAATGGATAAATAATTATTCAAAGAACATCATTGGCCAAAGGAAGGCTGTAGGTAGAAGGATAAAGCATGGCGAAATTTACCTCCAGGGATTATTATAAGATACTGGCGAGAAGGGTAAAAACCGAGATAAGGAAAACCAAGAGGAATAATGAGGTGAGGATAGCAAGGGAGGCGAAGACAAACCCCAAAGGACTACTAAATGTACCAAACTAAAACACGAGAAAAGATTGGACCAATATGGTCAGACTCTGGCGAGCTCACTGATAACGACGGAGAAATGAGCAGTAATTTGAATAAATATTTTTCAACAGTTTTCACCACTGAAAATTTAAACATGATACCCAAGGCACCGACTCTATTCAGAGATAGTGAAGAAAACAAATTAAGCGAGATAGTAGTGACTAGTAACGATGTTCCTAAGCAAATAGACAAACTAAAGCCTAATAAGTCACCTGGTCCCGATGAGATATTTGCCAGAGTATTAAAGGAATGTAAGGAAGAGCTTAGTATGCCCTTAGCAAAGCTGTTTAACATGTCCTTAAAAACAGGTGTAGTACCAGAATCCTGGAGGATAGCTAATGTAATACCGATTTTCAAGAAGGGGGATAGATCACTATCCTCTAACTACCGCCCAATCAGTCGAACATCAATAGTTGGCAAATTACTGGAAACAATCATTTCAAACTCTATACGAAATCACCTAGAGAAGCACGGCTTGATCAATGATTCCCAGCATGGCTTCACAAGCGGACATTCTTGTCTAACTAATCTATTAACATTCTTTTCATCAGTTTTCGAATTGTTGGACGAGGGGCACAATTATGATGTGATATACCTCGACTTTAGCAAAGCCTTCGACAGAGTCCCCCATGAAAGACTAATTAAAGGTAACATCCTTAAATGGATTAGGGCGTGGATACAGGACAGGAAACAACGAGTGAGCATTAAGGGCACTAAGTTCCATTGGAGCAACGTCACAAGTGGAGTTCCCCAAGGCTCAGTACTTAGACCATTATCATTTATTATATACATTAAAGACACAGATATCGGCATAGACAGCAAAATAAGTAAATTTGCTGATGACACTAAAATAGGACGTGTTATTAAATCTGACGAGGAATCCCCAAAACTGCAGGATGATCTAAAAAAATTTTTAATATGGTCTGAAAAATGGTAGATGAAGTTCAACGTGGACAAATGTAAAGTACTCAGTATAGGAGATGTAAACAGGGAAACCAGATACCAGATGAACAACGATGCCATAGAGAAATCCGACTGCGAGAGAGATTTAGGAGTAATGATAAGCAGGAACCTTAAGCCAAGTAAACAATGTGTTTTTGCTCGTAACAAGGCTAATAAAGTACTTGGGTTCATACTAAGGAGTGTTAGTTACAAGACGAGCGAGGTCATCCTAAAACTGTATCTTGACCTTGTGAGACCACACCTGGATTACGCAGTTCAGTTCTGGTCACCGTATTACAGGATGGATATAGAATCATTGGAAAGAATTCAGAAGAGAATGACAATACTAATCCCGGGCATTAGGAACCTTGAGTATAGAGACAGGTTAAAGCATCTTGATTTGCACTCCCTCAAGAGACATAGAGCGACGGGCGACCTGATAGAGGGGTATAAGTGGAAGTCAAGGCTAAACAAAGGGGACATTACAGAGGTACTCAAACTATCCAACCAGGAGCGAATTCGTAACAATGGTTTTAAATTAGACAAATTTAGATTTAGGAGTGAAATAGGTAAACACTGGTTTGGAAACAGAGGAGTGGATGAATGGAACATGTTACCAAATATCATCATTAACTCGAATACGCTGAATAGCTTCAAACATAGGTTGGATGCTTATATGAGCAATAGGGGTTGGGTGTAAAAGGGGCTGCCCAGTATGGGCCAATAGGCCCGCTGCAGTTTCCTCCATTCTTATGTTCTTATGTATACCGGTAAGGGGTGGGGGGGTAGTGACTCAAAACTAGTGATTTCCGATAAAATGAAGGTCTAAATCGTTCATAACACCTCGCAAACCACCAGAAAATCATAGTCTGCGTGTCTAATTACAGGCATGACCAAGACTTAAAATTTTCCCAATATAGCCTGTCTCGAATCTAGGCATCCAAATACTTATGGTAGTTAAAGTATAATTTTACACACTAATCAATATAAATGGTGATATATCCCAGTGGTTCATTTGTGAATCATCAAAACAATAACATCACTATTGTTAGACAATGTCATTACTTCTAAAATGACTCATATCTCCATCTAGTACTGATATACTATGTAAATGCGCTGAAAAAAAGAAGAGATAATTTACGAGGTAAGAATACATGACAGCTGAGCTGGTGTGAACATTGTTTTGCTTTTTTATGTCCATAAGAACATAAGAATAGAGGAAACTGCAGCGGGCCTCTTGGCCCATTCTGGGTAGTCCCATCTACACCTAACCCCCATCTCTTATATTTGAAGCTGCTCTTCATGGCACATTTCTTCTCTTACGAAATGTTCATGACTTAGACCATCAAAAAAAAAAAAAAAACCTAAAACTTATCTGCCACTTACTGGTGAGTTTGCTGGAGAGTGTCGTCTGTAGGGAAGGTGGTGACGTCATTGCAAATGACGGCCCTGTTTCTAGAGAAATAAACTTATCTCGACTATTATAGCAGGACTTTAAAATTTTATTACAAATTATATATACCGCATCACTCTACGAATGTGGCAGTGTATTTCTTGTGTTTACCCAGAACCGACAACTCGTCCATTATCAATGATATACTTGTGCAAGTTAAATATTTCCTGCTTTCTACGTGTGAAGCAAAAGCCGGAACAGGCTGGATGTGTCAACTGATGCGTCAATGGCATTATCGTAATCCTAGCCAAGGATTGAGCAGGTGGCTGGCTATTAATTTGAATTTATGTGGTTTTAACCGTGGAAGCAGAGTTAGGTGATGTAAGATTGTACCATCGTATGATATGTTTTCACATGTTGAGGTCGGGGGGCTTGTCTGTGGCAGCGCCGGGTTGCCAGTAACCAGCTGACGCTGTTAAAATAAAGTCTACAAAGAACATGGTCTATGATTCAAACCTCTCACATGGCGCAGTGAGTACGATCCAGGGTCCCGACACGCCATTACAGCCCTGACAAGAACGCTGACATGGCCCTTACACGTCCACGATTCTCGACGCCCTCAAGGGGACGCCAGGGCATCTCTACACTGGCGAGAAACACCACGTGAGCCCAGCAGCAGGCCCGAGTGTATTGATGGCTCAGATGACGTTTCTAGCTGCTGGCGGTGGTCATGCTTCTATGCCGGTCATGAAGCCCTCAGCAGCTGTCGGTCCAGAGAAGTGTGAGGCAGAAATGCACTCAGCTGCGCTTAGGACATGAAGGCGGTCCATGGACTCATGGGTGCTGTTGAACGGGTGATCACAACTGGTGGCCACACTCCACATTCGCCTGAACTGCGTCCCTGCACTCCAATGGGTGATTGACTCGAGATACCCCAGCGGTCAGTGGGAGCAGCTCTCGCCCAAGAAAGCCCTGGATGCCATCAGTGGAATGGTTCTTCAGTCTTCAAACCAAGCTGTGAAATGGAACGAGTTTTTCAACAGCAAACAAGGTGAAGAGGAGCCCATGAAAAGGTATTTTCAACGCTGCTTCGCAGAGGCAGTGGAGTGTGAATTTAAATGTCCCACCTGTGATAACGATCTCTCTGAGTACATGCTATTACATAAAGTTATGGTGGGCCTGAGTAACCCAGTGTTGAAAAGGGAAATTTTCCAGGGGTACTCGAGTTGTAATAGTGTTGAAGTGCTTCGAAACAAGCGTATATTATTTGAGGCAGCTGTGAGAAATGCTGGTGTATTGTGTCATACATCTGGCCAGGCAGTGGTGGGAACAGCCTCCGAGGCAGCAGCGGTTGGTGATGACGTCACCAGTGAGTCTGAGGTAGCTAGCGCCCGACCTGGATATCCAAGTCGCGCGCACTGTGGTAACTGCGGCATGTCACATGCCTCTGGTAAAAGTAACTGCCCTGCAAGTAGGGCCACATGTCGCAATTGCTCTAAGGTTGGTCACTTCAAAAGGTGTTGCAGGAGCAAGCCAGTCCTAAGTGCTCCTGTGGATGTGTCAGGTGCTGTCACAGTGGCAACAGCCCAGCTATCCCGCCACCCCAGGTTACAAGTGTTCGTGACCCAGGCTGGGGGCAATTCCCACGCCATCCCTGTGCTGGCTGTGGCTGACACGGGTGCTATGGTGTGTGTGGCAGGGACATCCCTGCTCCGGGACATCGGTTTGTGTCCGGGGCAACTTCGGGCCTGTAATGGCCTGAGGGATGTGGCGAACAAACAGCACAAGTGTCTGGGGCCCGCCCCCTTCCGCCTCAGTGTGGACGAGGGGTCCACCGTCCAGGAGGTCTACTTCGTGCAGACAGCCAAGTCCCTCTACCTGTCATTGGAGGCCTGCAAGTGCCTCAACTTGGTGCCTGTCGACTTCTTGCTCCATAGACGTGCTGTGGCTGCCGTGGGCGATGGAGGGAGGCAGCACACTGCCGACGACCTACCTCCGAACCCTTTACCTGAGAGCAGTCGTGTCCCTCCTTGGCCAATTGAGATACCCTTGCCTCCTTTGGAGGAGAATGTGGCCAAGTTGGAGGCATGGCTGCTCACGCACTTTTCATCCACTGCATTCAACACCAGCAGGTCCTCACTGCCAGTCATGACTGGTCCCCCTCACCGTATCCACCTGACGCCTGGCACGACCCCCTACACCTGTCACACACCTGCTCCCGTTCCGAAACACTGGGAAGCGGAGGTGAAGGCCCAGTTGGAGGAGGACGTCAGGAGAGGCGTCATCCAGCCAATGCCTGCTGGTGAGGCTACGGAGTGGTGCGCCAGGATGGTCGTGGTGGCCAAGAAAAACGGTCAGCCCAGGCTCACTGTAGACTTCCAACTCCTCAATACAAGCTGTCTGAGGGAGACGCACCACACACCTGCACCATTCGACATGGTGTCTGGGGTGCCAGCGCACTCGTTCAAAACCGTCGCCGACGCCTTTTGGGGATTTCATCAGGTGGAGTTGGAGGAGGAGAGTAGACGCCTGACCACGTTCATCACGCCGTGGGGCCGTTTTCGATACTGCAGGACGCCCATGGGACATTGTTCAGCGTCAGATGCCTACACCAAGAGGTTTGACGACGCTATTCAGGATGTGCCCTACAAGTACGTAGATGACACTCTCCTCTATGACTCCAGTGTAAAGGGGGCGTTTTGGCACACCTACGATTTTCTGGAGACCTGCGCTCTCACAGGTATCACATTGAAACCAGAAAAGTTCTTGTTCTGCAGGAGAAAGCCGAGTTTGTGGGTTTCCTCCTGGGGTGGGACCTCTACGCCCACTGCCCAACGTCTGTTAGCCATCAAGGACTTCCCCATGCCTGATCAGCCATCAATCACTAACATCAGATCCTGGCATGGCCTGGTTAATCAGTTGGCTCCTTTCCTTGCCACTGCACCTGTGATGGAGCCCTTCCGTAAGCTCCTCAAGAAGCCAGTGGGCAAGCGGGTGTATTGGGACAACCAGCTGCGGCTCAAGTTTCGCCAAGCCCAGGACACCATCTGTCAGTTGGCCATGGACGGCTTGATGTACTACGATAAATCCAGGCATGCGGCAGCTGTCACGGATTGGAGCAGGGAGGGCATCAGCTTCGTCATCCTGCAACAATACTGTGCCTGTGCCTCTCCAGAGACGCCCTTCTGCTGCAAGGGAGGGTGGCGGTTGACTCTTTGCGGTAGCCGACATCTGAGCACAGCCGAGGCCAGCTATGCTGCAATAGAAGGGGAGGCATGGGCAAGGCCAGGCTGTTTCCCGCTTCCCCTCCCTCAGGGCGGCTCCCGACGCGGAGGACATGGACCAAGAGGAGGACCTGTGCGCAGCAGTATGTGCGGTCACAATCGCAGCACTGGTTCAGGATGGGTGTATCACTATGGACGAAGACACAGTGTGCAAAGCGGCTGCGGACGACCCAGTGTACCAGATTCTAGTGTCGAGGGTGCTGGCGGGCGACTGGCACCCCCACAAGTCACAGGAGGTGGCCTGTCTGCGCCCGTACTTCTCGGTGAGGGGTCAGGGGTTTGGTCACCTACACCTTTGACAAGGGCTGCGTGCGCCTTGTCATCCCCGACTCCCTCCGCCACCAGGTCGCCGTTAACCTGCACGTGGGGCACCAGGGCTTCGACTCAATGCTCAGGCGGGCCCGGCAGTCTGTCTATTGGCCTGGCATGGAGGGTGATCTGCAGTATCATCGGTCCCGGTGTGCTGCTTGCGAGACCCACGCCCCTTCCCAGTCTCTGGAGTCGTTGGTTCTGACCCCAGCACCAGACTATCCCTTTCAACAAGTGGTGGCCGATTTGTTCCACCTGCAGGGCCACACGTACCTAGCATATGCTGACCGACTCACAGGTTGGCTAGAGATCGCCCACTTCCCCAACGAGGCCACCTCTGGAAAAATCATCGCCCGTTTGCGGGCCTACTTCACGAGATGGGGGGCACCTGAGCAGCTCTGCACGGATGGAGGTACCAACCTTGCCAGCCTTGAGATGACAGATATCCTCAAGTCATGGGGGGCCGAGGTGCGCCTCTCGTCGGCCCACTTCCCCCAGTCCAATGGCAGGGCAGAGGCTGGGATCAAGGCTGCCAAGAGGCTCCTCAGGGATAACACTGGGCCCGGGGGTAGCCTGGACTGCGGTAGGACATCCCAGGCCCTCCTCCAGTACCTGAACACGCCTCTGCAGGGGGTGAACAAATCGCCCGCCCCACTCGCCACCGGCCGCCAGCTCCAGTCAGGCGTTCCCGTGGCCAGACAGCACTATAAGGTGGACCAGCACTGGCGGCGGGCACTTCGTATGAGAGAGGTGCGCTTAGCTGAAACCCAGGACGGGGTCCTTCTGTCGCGGGGGGAGGCGTCCCGCCAGCTGGCTCCCCTAGCCGTGGGCACGCATGTGCTATTGCAGGACGCAGCTACCAAGCTCTGGGACAGGACAGGCATAGTGGTGGAAGCCCGCCCTCACAGGCAGTATGCCGTCAGGTTGAGTGGCAGTGGCAGGGTGCCCATCCGCAACAGACGCCACCTGCAAAACGGCTCCACACCTGTGCCTACTACTCCAGTGGTGCACCAAGCTGTGCCTCCTGGACCCCCTTCTGCTGCGCCCTCCATACCCGCGCCCTCGCGTGCACCCCAGGCCCCTCCCCCCCAGTCGAGCGCGGCCAGGCCCAGGAGAGGCCGTAGGCTCCCGGGCTGGTTGACGGACTACGTGGTGTAGTGTATGTGATGTAAAATTAGTTTAGAGTTTTGTTTTTTTTTGTTTGACTGGTTTCTATTGCATTATTGTTGTTTTTATGTGCATTGTTTTCCTTTTGTTAGTTCAAATGTGCATTGTCATTTCCTTTTAACTTGGGGGGGGGGGGGGGAGATGCAAGATTGTACCATCGTACGATATGTTTTCCCATGTTGAGGTGGGGGGGGGCTTGTCTATGGCAGCGCCCGGTTGCCAGTGACCAGCTGACCTGTTAGAATAAAGTCTACAAAGAACATGGTCTATGATTCAAACCTCTCACAGGTTAACAATTAAACTTGCTTTTGGCTTGTGCATGTGCATCTTATCTATCTTATGTCTTCAGTAGATGATCAATGAAGTTATTTTGGAATCATGTAAGGTGGTGTCATTAAGAAGCGAACCATGACCTAAGTAAGTTGGGGAATCACTGTCTTGACAGTAAGACTATACAGCACTAATGATCGCTCTCCCCAAAGAATGTGTTGTTGACCTTCTGCTGCTTAAGATGAACACTGTTCAGTTTACCACTCACTAAAGATCTGGCAAATTTGTTTTGTACAAAAATATACTGAAAACTATCTTAGCTTTCACAAATGCGAACGACATTGTCAGATTTAATTAACCTTCTTTGTCATAGTAAATATTCCTGACAGTCTTAAATTTATTCCTACCTTTCATCCCACCCAATAGAACCGACACAGAACACAAACTACGACGAATTAAGAGACAAATAAAATACTAAAGCGATGTCTTATCCCTTTTTGTTTCAATGTTTGGTATTATTCTTGAGACATCTTACTAACACCTTCTGTTGCTTCAGCTCACCTCTAGTGAACCACACCTAAAACTTGGTGAAGGTCAGAGGCATCACCGAGATATACATCTTTAACATAAATTTGTTTAAACATAACAGTTAATGTGGTCATATATGATATAACAATATTTGTTCAAGCTAGGTGTTTGCTTTATAGCCTTATTGAACAAACTGATTTTAGAGCAAACAATAAAAGAATTCTCGAAATAAAAGGATATTAGCGTTGATATAAACGCCTTGGGAATAAGGACGTTTAGGTGACGGGCAAGTCAAAGGGAATGATTGAAACCCGCCTGTTGACGCATTCAATATTTATTGATGTGGTCAAAACCAGCAGAGAACAAGGCGTTCATTAGTATTACATGGTGATCTATCTGATGCATAATTAGTTAGTCTCACACAATATGTCTTAATTATAATTGATTATTAAGCATAGTGACATGATACAAAGTTCATAACTCTATTAATCTTAGCTTTGCTTCATTCTGCATTGTTTTATTACTCCAAGTTAGGCAGAAACGAGTAGACGTAATTAGTCAACAATATTCAGTACCGAGGGGTATATCTTCACTTATGCTGTACTTACAAGTGCGGGTCAATGCAGATCAGTATGGTGTTCCAAGAGACAACAGTACTGTGTAAATTGTCTCAGCACAAATTCTTGGACAGGATTGTGTGGTGTTTATCAGTGCAAGCAGAAGTCTGCTCCTTACAGCATCACTCGAGGGCTGGTCCTCACAGCATCACTCGAGTGAGCGATCTCCTGCTGTCCAGGCGGCCACGCCACCCTTTTAAACCATTCATTTAGCAGAATCAGGACCTATTCTCCGTAAACACCGCCCATCCCCCCAATCTTTGTTCCGGTAGAGCAGCAAACGCCAGCACTCACACGCCAATACTCACTCGCCAGTACTGACGTCAGCGGTGATAACACTCCCTGGGTGCCAGGCGTCAAAACCGCCCTCCCCCCCGCCACATCTGGCGAGGTCACAGGTCGCGTGGGGGCGGGGGGGATAGGCATCACTCGAAAGGGCGATCTGTGTCATGAGAGCCACGTCACCCTTTACATTCAGCAGAATCAGGAACTCTTTATCCGCAAACACCGTCCCCCCTCCCCCCAGCGCCACATCTCAGGAGGCAACAGGCCGCGTGGGGGGTGGGGGGGGGGGGGGGAGGCCGCTGAGAGATCCAATGTTTGTTCGGGGTGGGCAGCAATCGTCACCGACTGAGACCAGCATTTATAAGCCAGCGGCGATAGCAGTTTATGTATCTTACATCAGGTAGACAAGAATATGTACGCCGACCTTTGCTCAAGTTTCAGCTTTATCAACGCCACCCTCGTGACAAGTGTCAAAGTCACTTTGAGGTTTCGATGTATATATTGTAATGATATTATTTCACCTGTATTGAAAACCTTGTCAGCCAGGCCGTTATCCTGTCATATTTTTTTTGTATATCTATAAATTGCATTTGTGGTGCTTATAATTCATTTCAGTGCGTGACACTGCTAAATGTGTCCGTACTTGACCATGGATGTCTGTGAAGACGCCGATTTGCCGATTTTGGGTTTACTAATCCTAGGGGATAATTTAATCTACTCTTATCTTTAAGGTCGCTGCCACCAGACCTCCTGGACAGTATGTAGCTAATGTAGGTAGCTGGTAGAGCGCGCCAGACACTGGGTTGCGGTTTTCATTGACCCAGTCGAGAGTGGAAGGAAGGATGAAACATCATTCATGACTTGACTAATTTATTTCCCAATAAAAAAATATTGCATTCAGACAGAATACAAAAATAGTTGACCTTCATCAAAATAACTACTACTAAGGTCATTACACTTCACACCAATGCACGACCTTCTCTAAATGAACTTATTAAAATCTTCATTCTTCATAACAAATCATTGACCTCTTTACCACGGTCATTATTTCTTACCATATCACCCATGTTGAAGAACATTTCGAGATTTGCCTATAAGTACGTCATATGGTATAACATTTGTCTGTGACATAAACAATATATTAGGGTGATTTGCCTGTGGAGGTATTGATCTACCCGTTAATAGAGGTTGCGACTTGAGATAACTTATCCTACCATGCATTGTGCATTGAATTTACAAGATGAGGAAGAATCTCAAGAATTTTACTACTGGTTCTTTTTCGATGATGCTATTTGCCTGTGGATGATAAGCTGCGATGATGCTTTAATGGATGCTCACTCAGGAGGCTTGATTTATAGATTGCTCGTAATGGAGGGCTGATTTGTAGGATGCCGTATTGCAGACATATTTGTGCTAAAAGTTAATTCTTGAACTCTATTCCATTGTCGGAGAGAACAACCTTGGGCATAGGAACGAAGTATGAGATGCATAACTGGAGCATAAGCCACAGATTCAGTTGATTTATCCTGCAATGGGATTTAAATCATAAATATAGAGAAATAATCGATACACACCAGTATTAGGGTGTGTCAATTTAGGGGGTGAATTGGCTAAATTGAAAATCGAGTAATTTGGTAGCAATTTATTGTAGTCTTTAAGCATGCAAAACAATATTCTGGCATAAATTTTTTTTATAATAGGTCCTACCTACATCAAATGGATTTTTAAATGTACATATTTGTGAATTTATAACATAACCAGCGTTTGCACACATGTTACTGTTTCAAGTTTCAAATTATTATATTTTATTATCCGTAGTCTATTTGAAAGTAACCAATGCCTTCATACTCTCTTTGCTTTGGTTTCTTGTCATCAGTAGTCTGCTTGCTATTTGTGCTTTGATGTAACCTTCTCGCCTCTCGTGGCTGTAAACATGGCCCGCTGCTTCTGTGACCATTTTCACACATCTCTCCACACTTTGAGTGTGGGAAGGCCACTTCGGCACCTGCATTGGAGTCTCTTTAAGGTTTCTCAATTCTTGGCTAGTTAGACTTGTTGTCAATGGTGGCTCTAAGACTTCCAAACTCAAGTCAACCAATTCTGACAATTTGGTGGCATTGACGTTTATTGGGGGAACTTTTCTTGAATGAAACGAACAGTCTCCCAACTGGTCGTCATCTATTAGCGTTCCTCTAATCTTTAGAATGACTTCTACAGCCTCGGTTCGGAGATTGGTACATTGACTGCAAAGCATTGCTTGCAAAACTGCTTCTGATCGAGCATACCAAGCGGACCTTCTTGCCACAGGTAACACGATGTCCCTCACTACCTTCCTCTGTGTTCTTACTAGCTGCAATTGAAACAAAAGGTGATTGGGCCCATCCACCCACATAGGATTAAGTTTCACACTAAACCACTGGGGAAGATAAACTCCAATAATAAATTCAACAATTAACCTCAAATTCTTCAGCACTTTGCCCTTCAATTCGTGTTTGGAAATCCAAATCCTGCAGAAACGAAGAGCTGTAGTTAACCAACGGCTGTGACTGACAGGTCCAATCTCCAAGAGAGCCAATGACTGAGGCACTTCTCCTGATCTTATTGCTTGGGCAATACGATAAGCATAGGATTGATCTGTGCTGAGATCTTTGATGACTCCTTCAGACAACGCCGGAAGGGGAGGGCCAACTTCGACCTTTGGAAAGGTTGTATTTATTTCTAGTTGTGTTGCTTCATCCAGCATGATGCCAAGGGGACCTGACCACTTGTTGTTGCTCTTTGTAGGACCATCAAGTTCCTGGATGAGATGACGAAGAGGTAGCTCGCCTGTATGTAAATCACATACAATCCAAACAAGTCTTCTTCCTAGTTTTTTCTCTAAATGCGTCATTACACCCCCCTGCCATCCGGTGTTCACTGCAGTTGAATCTCCACCAACAGCCTGCAGTGAACTGCCAAGTCCTCTCTCCTGAACCCAACATAAAATATGATCAGCAATGACCTCTGCATGTTTCTTCCCTTCTACTTCAGTTTCGGGAGCAAAGTGAAACAAAAACCGACCACCAGGCTCAGAACAGACAGAGTAGTGTTCTTCTTTGATGAGACCTGGAAACTTTCTGTTCACTCCCTCTACTTCTAGCAAAACTTTTGTGTCATCTATTCTTCCATCAAACAAAAGACAGGAGAGCCCTCCCTCGCTTAAATCTTTTTCATGCTGATCAGATATTTCCTTCATTATTTTTTCTTGTGCTCTTCTAATTTTATTATGATCTATCACCAAAGATACATCCTCTCGGCTGATGAGGCCTGCATCTATCCAAGCGGCAGTTGCAATTTCTGCAGCCTCACGAAGTCCAGCATGGTGGCGAATACTAGCTAAAGCAATGTTTGAAATATTTCTTGTGTTGTATTTCATTTTCTTTGGTAAAGGTTCAGATGGCTCTTTGGAACTATCATCTGATGTTGCTTCCTGTTCATCAGAAGAACTATCAAAGAAGTGATAAACATCTTGACACAGCTCTTCCTCTCTTTGGATGGCTTCTTCACTCTTCATTTTCTTCTTTTGTTCCCTCTCTCGGATTTGTTCTCTCTTCTTGGCATTAGCAATCTGCTTCTTTGTTTCTGAATAATCTATTGAACCCATTTGCATACTTCCTTGGCCTTCTGCCTTTGTCCTCTGTGCCTTTATAAATTCAAGCTCTAAAACAGGGATCTTCTTTTCACGAGGACAACCACAATCAATGTGGGAATTATTTTCTCTCTTACCTGAGTGAGAACAGTTGGATTCAGAACATAATTGTATGGAGCACTTGCAGGTCAAAATGTCAAACAGAGTATCAAGTGTGTGCAGAAATTCATTTTTCCTGGCCAAGTTTCCTTTACCAAGTGATGTTTCAACTGCTTTGTGCCATAATTTCGTTAGTTTTAGCTCAATAGTTCGACACTGATTAATCACAGGTGGTTTGAATAGTGCATTAGCTTTTGTCCATTGATGCAGAAGAGGGACTATCATGTCATTTATGAGTTCTTTATCTGTATAGTTCCTTCTGTCCTTTGCATTTTTTTCTCGAAGGAGTAACCCTAATCTTAGCATGTCTCTCACTGTTGGAAGTTCTGATACAGGAAGCTCCTTCCCTTTACCAACTAGCAGGCTCAAGTGGGTTGACAACTGACTTCTTGTCTTCAATTTTGACATCTTCACACTATCTGACAAATAGAAAAATATTTCAATGTTTCATAATTCAATTGTTGTTTCAAAAAATATCAATTTGTTTATCAAAAATGCTGTAACAGAAATAACATAATAATTTCTTAGAACATAATGTTTTATACAATGATATAAGTAACTGCGACAATCAATATGCCCTACTTACAATAATTAAAATGTAGAATTCGTCTGGTAGAGTAGGTGCAAGTGCAATGAGAGCAAACCACCGTCTATGATATCTAGAAGGAGAGTGAGCCGGGCGCCTTATCCTCACGCTTGGTACAAGTCAAAACAAGAATTAAACTGTCCCACACGGAGAGCCTGTTCATGTTCATGTTCTGACATGCATATTGTACACAAGCTATAGAACCATAAAATACTCCATAATCCATATGCTTACATGAGATTAGTTAATATCAAGTGAATAATTCTAATCAAGTCTCATTAATTTGTTGAAATACTGATATTTGAAACTTTAAGGTATAATTGATGTAGGTGAGGGTTATTTCAATTCATTTTTGTTTGCTAATCTCAAGTTTAGACATAAAGAGGCACAATATTTTGACTACCAAATTTGATTTTTAACATGTGGACAAAAATTGACACACCCTAACCAGTATGTACGAGGATCCTTGGAACTCCTCGGGAGTTGTAACAAGTCAATGGCGAGTGGGTCAAAGCAGAAGTTTCATTGTAGGGTATTACAGCACTGGAACAGGTGGAAAAGAGTATCCTCGTGCTGCGCAGCCGATACACATTAACAATGAGTTGAGCTTTGTCTTTTTAATCATATTCCAATAATATATATATATATATAATAGATATATATATAATATATATATATATATAATATATATATATATATAATTATGCTGATAACCACCAGGAAAGAAGAAAACACGAAGTTACCAAGCGCTTTCGTGTAATTCACATCTTCAGGGGTGAGTACAGACGAGTCTGAACTCACCCTGAAGATGTGAATTACACGAAAGCGATGGGAACTTCGTGTTTTCTTCTTTCATGGTGGTTATCAGCATATACCTAGATCAGCGCACCTACAGTGATTTACTGGCATATATAATATATACTATATATCTATATATTAGATAGTCAAGATATATAATATATACATTGAGTGTGAATACATGACACTCTACGGTTTATTGACTTTACTGTGAAATAACTTGTATGCGCGGTTTCTCCAGTTAAGTTTCTCACATCAAACAATAAACTCAGAGGAAATTTAGTATTTGCAAACGTGTTGGGGACTGCTATTACCGACATACAGTGGTGTCCAAATCTTGGGGGCAAGTGGGGTTTTCTTCAAGGTTTTAAGGACAGGTTTATTACGCATACTACCTGATATTAGGGGCATTGGTCCATGAGGTGGTGTGTCAGCTCCCGGCCTGCCTTGAGGGTAAACTCCACCCCCCAACTTGCTCACCCCCCACAGCCTCGGCCTCCCCTCCCTGCGCCACCGCGCACTACACACAACCAACCCAGCACTAACAAAATGATGCAGATGCGTCATTTCTTCATATATATT
>CAUDMG010003438.1:0-27456 GCA_958450375.1 Homarus gammarus | reverse complement strand
CACACACACACACTTACACATTACCCACGCCACACACCCCAAAACACCTAACACATTACCCACGCCACACACACCCCAACACACCTTACACATTACCCACGCCACACACCCCAACACACCTTACACATTACCCACGCACACACACACACCCCAACACGCCTTACACATTACAGACAGCACACACACACACACCCCAACACACCTTACACATTACCCACGACACACACACCCAACAACACCTACACATTACCCAAGTCACACACACCCAACACACCTTACACATTACACATAACCCACGCCACAAACACCCCAACAAACCTTACACAATACCCACGCCACACACACACACACCCCCAACACACCTTACACATTACCAACGGCACACACACACCCCAACCCACCTTACACATTACCCACGCCACACACACACACAAACCCCCCAACACACCTTACACATTACCCACGGCACACACACACCCCAACACCCCTTACACATTACCCACGCCACACTCACACACACGCCAACACACCTTATACATTACCCACGGTACACACACCCCCAACACACCTTACACAGTACCCACGCAACACACACACACACACATACACAAACACACACACCCCAACACACCTTTCACATTACCCAGGCCACACACCCTAACATACCTCACACATTACTCACGCAACACACACACCCCAACTCACCTTACACATTACCCACGGCACACACATTACCCCAACACACCTTACACATTACCCCACGCCACACACACACACAGCCAAACACACCTTATACATTACCCACGGCAACCACACACCCCAACACACCTTACACATTACCCACGACACACTCACACACACTCCAACACACCTTACACATTACCCACGGCACACACACACCCCAACACACCTTACACATTACCCACGCCACACACACACCCCATCACACCATACACATTACCCACGGCACACACACACACCCCAACACACCTTACACATTACCCACGCCACACACACACACAGCCCAACACATCTTATACATTACCCACGGCACCCACACACCCCAACACACCTTACACATTACCCACGCAACACTCACACACACCCCAACACACATGGCACATTACCTAGGGCACACACACACCCCAACACACCTTACACAGTACCCACGGCACACACACACACACACACACACACACACACACACATTACACATTACCCACGGCACACACACACCCGAACACACCTTACACATTACCCACGCCACACACCCCGGCACACCTCACACATTACCCATGCCATACACACACCCCAACACGCCTCACACGTTACCCACGCCAAACACATACCCCAATACACCTCACACATTTCCCACGGCACACACACACACCCCAACACACATTACACACTACCCCACGCCACACACACACACAGCCCAACACACCTTATACATTACCCACGGCAACCACACACCCCAACACACCTTACACATTACCCACGCCACACTCACACACACCCCAACACACCTTTCACATTACCCACGGCACACACACACCCCAACACACCTTACACATTACCCACGCCACACACACACCCAATACACCTTACACATTACACACGGCACACACACACACCCCAACACACCTTACACATTACCCACGCCACACACACACACACAGCCCAACACACCTTATACATTACCCACGGCACCCACACACCCCAACACACCTTACACATTACCCACGCCACACTCACACACACCCCAACACACATTGCACATTACCCACGGCACACACACACCCCAACACACCTTACACATTACCCACGGCACACACACACACACACACACACACACACATTACACATTACCCACGGCACACACACCCCAACACACCTTACACATTACCCACGCCACACACACACACCCCAACACGCCTTACACATTAAAGACAGCACACACACACACCCCAACACACCTTACACTTTACCCACAACACACACCACCCAACACACCTTACACATTACCCACGCCACACACACCCGAACACACCTTACACATTACACATAACCCACGCCACAAACACCCCAACACACCTTACACAATACCCACGCCACACACACCCCAACACACCTTACACATTACCAACATCGCACACACACCCCCACACACCTTACACATTACCCAGAGTACACACACCCCAACACACCTTGCACATTACCCACGCCACATACCCAAACACACCTTACACATTACCCACGGCACACACACACACACACACACCCAACACACCTTACACATTACCCACGGAACACATATGCACACCCCACCACACCTAACACATTACCCACGCCACACACACCCGAACACACCTTACACATTACACATAACGCACGCCACAAACACCCCAACACACCTTACACAATACCCACGCCACATACCCAAACACACCTTACACATTTCCCACGCCACACACACACACACACACACACACACACATCCCCCAACACAACTCACTCATTACCCAGGCCACACACACGCTAACACACCTTACACATTACCCACGCCACACACACACACCCCAACACATCTTACACGTTACCCACGGAACACACAGACCCCAACACACCTTACACATTACCCACGCCACACACACACACAAACCCCCCAACACACCTTACACAATACCCACGCCACACACACCCCAACACACCTTACACATTACCAACATCGCACACACACCCCAACACACCTTACACATTACCCAGAGCACACACACCCCAACACACCTTACGCATTACCCACGCCACATACCCAAACACACCTTACACATTACCCACGCCACACACACACACACACACACACACACACATCTCCCAACACAACTCACTCATTACCCAGGCCACACACACGCTAACACACCTTACACATTACCCACGCCACACTCACACACACCCCAACACACCCTACACATTACCCACGGTACACACACCCCCAACACACCTTACACATTACCCACGCCACACACACACACACACACACACACAAACACACACACACAAACACACCTTTCACATTACCCAGGCCACACACCCCAACATACCTCACACATTATTCACGCCACACACACACCCCAACACACCTTACACATTACCCACGCCACACACACCCCAACACACCTTACACAATACCCACGCCCAACACACCCCAACATACCTTACACGTTACCCACGCCCCATACACCCCAACACACCTTACACATTACCCACGACACACACCCCAACACACCTCACACATCACCCACGCCACATACATACCCCAACAAAACTTACACATTACCCACGCCACACACACCCCAACACCCCTCACACATTACCTGCGCCACACACACACCCCAACACACCTTACACATTACCCAAGGCACACACACACCCCAACACACCTTACACATTTCCCACGCCACACACCCAAACACACCTTACACATTTCCCACGGCACACAGACACCCCAACACACTTTACACATTACCCATGGCACACATACACACACCCCAACACAGGTAACACATAACCCACGCCACACTCACCCTAACACACCTACCACATTTCCCACGGCACACATTCCAACACACCTTACACATTACCCACGGCACACACACACACAATCCAACACACCTTACACATTATCCACGACACACATACCCCAACACACCTTACACATTACCCACGCCACACACACCCCAACACACCTTACACAGTACCCACGCCACACACACACACCCCAACACACATTTCACATTACCCACGCCACACACACTCCAACACACATTACACATTACCCCAACACACCTCACACATTACCCATGCCACACACACATCCCAACACGCCTCCCACATTACCCACGCCACACACACACCCCAAAAAGCCTCACACGTTACCCACGCCAAACACACACCCCAATACACCTCACACATTACCCACGCCACACACACACCCCAACACACCTTACACATTACCCACGGCACACACATTACCCCAACACACCTTACACATTACCCCACGCCACACACACACACAGCCCAACACACCTTATACCTTACCCACGGCAACCACACACCCCAACACACCTTACACATTACCCACGCCACACTCACACACACCCCAACACACCTTACACATTACCCACGGCACACACACACCCCAACACACCTTACACATTACCCACGCCACACACACACCCCATCACACCTTACACATTACCCACGGCACACACACACCCCAACACACCTTACACATTACCCACACCACACTCACACACACCCCAACACACATTGCACATTACCCACGGCACACACACACCCCAACACACCCTACACATTACCCACGGCACACACACACACACACACACACATTACACATTACCCACGGCACACACACACCCCAACACACCTTACACATTACCCACGCCACACACTCACACCCCAACACACCTTACACATTACCCACGCCACACCCCCGACACACCTTACACATTACCCACGGCACACACACACCCAAACACACCTTACACACGCCAACACACCTTACACATTACCCAAGCCACACACACCCAAACATACCTTAGACATTACCCACGACACACATACCCCCCAACACACCTTACACATTACCCACGGCACACACACACACCCCAACACACCTTACACATTACAGACAGCACACACACACACACCCCAACACACCTTACACATTACCCACGCCACACACACCCGAACAAACCTTACACAATACCCACGCAACACACACCCGAACACACCTTACACATTACCCACGCCACACACACCACAGACACATTACACATAACCCACGCCACAAACACCCCAACACACCTTACACAATACCCACGCCACACACACTCCAACACACCTTACACATTACCCACATCGCACACACACCCCAACACACCTTACACATTACCCAGAGCACACACACACCAACACACCTTACACATTACCTACGCCACATACCCAAACATACCTTACACATTACCCACGGCACACACACACACACACACCCACACCCAACACACCTTACACATTACCCACGGAACACATATACACACCCCACCACACCTAACACATTACTCACGCCACACACACCCTAACACACCTTACACATTTCCCACGGCACACACACACACACACACACTCCAACACACCTGACATTACCCACGGCACACACACCCCAACACACCTTACACATTACCCACGCCACACACTCACACCCCAACACACCTTACACATTACCCCCGCCACACCCCCGACACACCTTACACATTACCCACGGCACACACACACCCAAACACACCTTACACACGCCAACACACCTTAAACATTACCCAAGCCACACACACCCCAACATACCTTACACATTACCCACGCCACACACACACACACACACACCCCAACACACCTCACTCATTACCCAGGCCACACACACGCAAACACACATTACACATTACCCACGACACACACACACACCCCAACACATCTTACACGTTACCCACGGAACACACAGACCCCAACACACCTTACACATTACCCACGCCACACACACACACACACATCCCAACACACCTTACACATTACCCACGGAACACACACACCCCAACACACCTTACACATTGCCCACGACACACACACACACCCCAACACACCTTACACATTAACCACGGCACACACACACCCCAACACACCTTACACATTACCCACGCCACACAACACACACACCCCCAACACACCCTACACATTACCCACGGCACACACACACCCCAACCCACCTTACACATTACCCACGCCACACACACACACAAACCCCCAACACACCTTACACATTACCCACGTCACACACACACCCCAACACACCTTACACATTACCCACGCCACACTCACACACACCCCAACACACCTTACACATTACCCACGGTACACACACCCCCCAACACACCTTACACATTACCCACGCCACACACACACACACACACACACACAAACTCACACACCCCAACACACCTTACACATTACCCAGGCCACACACCCCAACATACCTCACACATTACTCACGCCACACACACACCCCAACACACCTTACACATTACCCACGACGCACACACACCCCAACACACCTCACACATTACCCACGCCCCACACACGCCAACACACCTTACACATTACCCACGCCACACACACACCCCAACACACCTTACACATTTCCCACGCCACACACCACAACACACCTCACACATTACCCACAAGACACACACACCCCGACCCCAACACACCTCACACATTACTCACGCCACACACACACCCCAACACACCTTACACATTTCCCACGCCACACACCCAAACACACCTTACACATTTCCCACGGCACACACACACCCCAACACACCTTACACATTACCCATGGCACACACACACACCCCAACACAGCTAACACATTACCCACGCCACACTCACCCTAACACACCTACACATTTCCCACGGCACACATTCCAACACACCTTACACATTACCCACGGCACACACACACACATTCCAACACACCTTACACATTATCCACGACACACATACCCCAACACACTTTACACATTATCCACGCCACACACACACACACACACCCCTACACATTACCCACGCCACACACCTCAACACACCTTACACATTACCCACGCCACACACACCCCAACACACCTTACACAGTACCCACGCCACACACACACACACCCCAACACACCTTACACATTACCCACGCCACACACACCCCAACACACATTACACATTACCCCAACACACCTCACACATTACCCATGCCACACACACATCCCAACACGCCTCACACATTACCCACGCCACACACACACCCGAACACACCTTACACATTACCCACGCCACACACCCCAACACACCTCACACACTACCCATGCCATACACACACCCCAACACGCCTCACACGTTACCCACGCCAAACACACACCCGAATACACCTCACACATTACCCACGCCACACACACACCCCAACACACCTTACACATTACCCACGGCACACACATACCCCAACACACCTTACACATTACCCACGCCACACACACACACAGCCCAACACACCTTATACCTTACCCACGGCAACCACACACCCCAACACACCTTACACATTACCCACGCCACACTCACACACACCCCAACACACCTTACACATTACCCACGGCACACACACACCCCAACACACCTTACACATTACCCACGCCACACACACACCCCATCACACCTTACACATTACCCACGGCACACACACACACACCCCAACACACCTTACACATTACCCACGCCACACACACACACAGCCCAACACACCTTATACATTACCCACGGCACCCACACACCCCAACACACCTTACACATTACCCACGCCACACTCACACACACCCCAACACACCTTGCACATTACCCACGGCACACACACACACACACACATTACACATTACCCACGGCACACACACCCCAACACACCTTACACATTACCCACGCCACACACACCCCAACACACCTTACACATTACCCACGCCACACCCTCGACACACCTTACACATTACACACGGCACACACACATCCAAACACACCTTACACACGCCAACACACCTTACACATTACCCAAGCCACACACACCCAGACATACCTTAGACATTACCCACGACACACATACCCCCCAACACACCTTACACATTACCCACGGCACACACACCCCAACACACGTGACACATTACCCACGCCACACACACCCGAACAAACCTTACACAATACCCACGCAACACACACCCGAACACACCTTACACATTACCCACGCCACACACACCACAGACACATTACACATAACCCACGCCACACACACCCCAACACACCTTACACAATACCCACGCCACACACACCCCAACACACCTTACACATTACCCACATCGCACACACACCCCAACACACCTTACACATTACCCAGAGCACACACACACCAACACACCTTACACATTACCTACGCCACATACCCAAACACAACTTACACATTACCCACGGCACACACACACACACCAACACCCAACACACCTTACACATTACCCACGGCACACACACCCCAACACACCTTACACATTACCCACGCCACACACTCACACCCCAACACACCTTACACATTACCCACGCCACACCCCCGACACACCTTACACATTACCTACGGCACACACACACCCAAACACACCTTACACACGCCAACACACCTTAAACATTACCCAAGCCACACACACCCCAACATACCTTACACATTACCCACGCCACACACACACACACACCCCAACACACCTCACTCATTGCCCAGGCCACACACACGCTAACACACCTTACACATTACCCACGACACACACACACACCCCAACACATCTTACACTTTACCCACAACACACACCACCCAACACACCTTACACATTACCCACGCCACACACACCCCAACACACCTTACACAATACCCACGCCACACACACACCCCAACACACCTTACACATTACCAACACGCACACACACCCCAACACACCTTACACATTACCCAGAGCACACACACCCCAACACACCTTACACATTACCCACGCCACATACCCAAACACACCTTGCACATTACCCACGGCACACACACACACACACACACACCCAACACCTTACCCACGGAACACATATACACACCCCACCACACCAAACACATTACTCACGCCACACACACCCGAACACACCTTACACAATACCCACGCAACACACACACACACACACCCAACACACCTTACACATTACCCACGACACACACACCCCAACACACCTTACACATTACCCACGCCACACACCCAAACACACCTTACACATTACCCACGGCACACACACACACCACACACACCCAACACATTACCCACGGAACACATATACACACCCCAACACACCTAACACATTACTCACGCCACACACACCCGAACACACCTTACACAATACCCACGCAACACACACCCGAACACACCTTACACATTACACATAACCCACGCCACAAACACCCCAACACACCTTACACAATACCCACGGCACACACACCCCAACACACCTTACACATTACCCACGCCACACACTCACACCCCAACACACCTTACACATTACCCACGCCACACACCCCAACACACCTTACACATTACCCACGGCACACACACACCCAAACACACCTTACACACGCCAACACACCTTACACATGACCGAATCCACACACACCCCAACATGCCTTACACATTACCCACGCCACACACAAACACACACACACACACACATCCCCCAACACAACTCACTCATTACCCAGGCCACACACACGCTAACACACCTTACACATTACCCACGACACACACAACACCCCAACACATCTTACACGTTACCCACGGAACACACAGACCCCAACACACCTTACACATTACCCACGCCACACACACACACACACAGACACACACACACACATCCCAACACACTTTACACATTACCCACGGCACACACACACCCCTACACACCTTACACATTACCCACGACACACACACACACACCCCCAACACACCTTACACATTACCCACGGCACACACACATCCCAACCCACCTTACACATTACCCACGCCACACACACACACAAACCCCCCAACACACCTTACACATTACCCACGGCACACACACACCCAACACACCTTACACATTACCCACGCCACACTCACACACACCCTAACACACCTTACACAATATCCACAGTACACACACCCCCCAACACACCTTGCACATTAACCACGCCACACACACACACACACACACACACACACCCCCAACATTACACACCCCAACATTACACACACACCCCAACATTACACACACCCCCAACATAACACACACCCAACATTACACACCCCAACATTACACACACCCCAAAAATACACAACACCCCACATTACACACACCCAACATTACAACACACACACCCAACATTACACACACCCCCAACATTACACACACCCCAACATTACACACACACCCAACATTACACACACCCCAACATTACACACACCCACCAACATTACACACACCCCAACATACACACACCCCAACATTACACACACCCCAACATTACACACACACCAACATACACACACCCCAACATTACACACACCCCAACAATACACACACCCAACATTACACACACCCAACATTACACACACACCACAACACACACACCCCAACATTACACACACCCCAACATTACACACACCCCAACATTACACACACCCCCAACATTACAACACACCCCAACATTACACACACACCCAACATTACACACACCCCCAACATTACACACACCCCAACATTACACACACCCCCAACATTACACACACCCCAACATTACACACACCCCAACATTACACACACCCCAACATTACACACACCCCAACATTACACACACCCCAACATTACACACACACCCCAACATTACACACACCCCCAACATTACACACACCCCAACATTACACACACCCCCAACATTACACACACCCCAACATTACACACACCCCAACATTACACACACCCCAACATTACACACACCCCAACATTACACACACCCAACATTACACACACCCCCAACATTACACACACCCCAACATACACACACACCCAACATTACACACACCCCAACATTACACACACCCCAACATTACACACACCCCAACATTACACACACCCCAACATTACACACCCCAACATTACACACACCCCAACATTACACACACCCCAACATTACACACACCCCAACATTACACACACCCCAACATTACACACACCCCCAACATTACACACACCCCAACATTACACACACCCCCAACATTACACACACCCCAACATTACACACACCCCAACATTACACACACCCCAACATTACACACACCCCCAACATTACACACACCCCCAACATTACACACACCCAACATACCACACCCAACATTACACACACCCCAACATTACACACACCCCAACATTACACACACCCCCAACATTACACACACCCCAACATTACACACACCCCCAACATTACACACACCCCAACATTACACACACCCCAACATTACACACACCCCCAACATTACACACCCCCAACATTACACACACCCCAACATTACACACACACCCCCAACATTACACACACCCCAACATTACACACACACCCCAACATTACACACACCCCAACATTACACACACCCGCAACATTACACACACCCCAACATTACACACACCCCAACATTACACACACCCCAACATTACACACACCCAACATTACACACACCCCAACATTACACACACCCCCAACATTACACACACCCCAACATTACACACACCCCAACATTACACACACCCCAACATTACACACACCACCAACATTACACACACCCCCAACATTACACACACCCCAACATTACACACACCCCAACATACACACACCCCCAACATTACACACACCACCAACATTACACACACCCCAACATTACACACACCCCAACATTACACACACCCCAACATTACACACACCCCAACATTACACACACCCCAACATTACACACACCCCAACATTACACACACCCCAACATTACACACACCCCCAACATTACACACACCCCAACATTACACACACCCCAACATTACACACACCCCAACATTACACACACCCCAACATTACACACACCCCAACATTACACACACCCCCAACATTACACACACCCCAACATTACACACACCCCAACATTACACACACCCCAACATTACACACACCCCCAACATTACACACACCCCAACATTACACACACCCCAACATTACACACACCCCAACATTACACACACCCCCAACATTACACACACCCCCAACATTACACACACCCCAACATTACACACACCCCCAACATTACACACACCCCAACATTACACACACCCCAACATTACACACACCCCAACATTACACACACCCCAACATTACACACACCCCAACATTACACACACCCCAACATTACACACACCCCAACATTACACACACCCCAACATTACACACACCCCAACATTACACACCCCCAACATTACACACACCCCAACATTACACACACCCCAACATTACACACACCCCAACATTACACACACCCCCAACATTACACACACCCCCAACATTACACACACCCCAACATTACACACACCCCAACATTACACACACCCCAACATTACACACACCCCAACATTACACACACCCCAACATTACACACACCCCAATATTACACACACCCCAACATTACACATACCCCCAACATTACACACACACCCCAACATTACACACACCCCAACATTACACACACCCCAACATTACACACACCCCAACATTACACACACCCCAACATTACACACACCCCCAACATTACACACACCCCAACATTACACACACCCCAACATTACACACACCCCAACATTACACACACCCCAACATTACACACACCCCAACATTACACACACCCCAACATTACACACACCCCAACATTACACACACCCCAACATTACACACACCCCAACATTACACACACCCCAACATTACACACACCCCAACATTACACACACCCCAACATTACACACACCCCAACATTACACACACCCCCAACATTACACACACCCCAACATTACACACACCCCCAACATTACACACACCCCAACATTACACACACCCCAACATTACACACACCCCAACATTACACACACCCCAACATTACACACACCCCAACATTACACACACCCCAACATTACACACACCCCAACATTACACACACACCCCAACATTACACACACACCCCAACATTACACACACCCCAACATTACACACACCCCAACATTACACACACCCCAACATTACACACACCCCCAACATTACACACACCCCAACATTACACACACCCCAACATTACACACACCCCAACATTACACACACCCCAACATTACACACACCCCAACATTACACACACCCCAACATTACACACACACCCCAACATTACACACACCCCAACATTACACACACCCCAACATTACACACACCCCCAACATTACACACACCCCCAACATTACACACACCCCCAACATTACACACACCCCAACATTACACACACCCCAACATTACACACACCCCCAACATTACACACACCCCAACATTACACACACCCCCAACATTACACACACCCCAACATTACACACACCCCAACATTACACACACCCCAACATTACACACACCCCCAACATTACACACACCCCAACATTACACACACCCCAACATTACACACACCCCAACATTACACACACCCCCAACATTACACACACCCCAACATTACACACACCCCAACATTACACACACCCCAACATTACACACACCCCAACATTACACACACCCCAACATTACACACACCCCAACATTACACACACCCCCAACATTACACACACCCCAACATTACACACACCCCCAACATTACACACACCCCAACATTACACACACCCCAACATTACACACACCCCAACATTACACACACCCCAACATTACACACACCCCAACATTACACACACCCCAACATTACACACACCCCAACATTACACACACCCCCAACATTACACACACCCCAACATTACACACACCCCAACATTACACACACCCCAACATTACACACACCCCAACATTACACACACCCCAACATTACACACACCCCCAACATTACACACACCCCCAACATTACACACACCCCCAACATTACACACACCCCAACATTACACACACCCCAACATTACACACACCCCAACATTACACACACCCCAACATTACACACACCCCAACATTACACACACCCCCAACATTACACACACCCCAACATTACACACACCCCAACATTACACACACCCCAACATTACACACACCCCAACATTACACACACCCCCAACATTACACACACCCCAACATTACACACACCCCCAACATTACACACACCCCAACATTACACACACCCCAACATTACACACACCCCAACATTACACACACCCCAACATTACACACACCCAACATTACACACACCCCCAACATTACACACACCCCAACATTACACACACCCCCAACATTACACACACCCCAACATTACACACACCCAACATTACACACACCCCAACATTACACACACCCCAACATTACACACACCCCAACATTACACACACCCCAACATTACACACACCCCAACATTACACACACCCCAACATTACACACACCCCAACATTACACACCCCAACATTACACACACCCCAACATTACACACACCCCCAACATTACACACACCCCAACATTACACACACCCCCAACATTACACACACCCCAACATTACACACACCCCAACATTACACACACCCCAACATTACACACACCCCAACATTACACACACCCCAACATTACACACACCCAACATTACACACACCCCAACATTACACACACCCCAACATTACACACACCCCAACATTACACACACCCCCAACATTACACACACCCCAACATTACACACACCCCCAACATTACACACACCCCAACATTACACACACCCCAACATTACACACACCCCAACATTACACACCCCCAACATTACACACACCCCAACATTACACACACCCCCAACATTACACACAGACCCCAACATTACACACACCCCAACATTACACACACCCCCAACATTACACACACCCCAACATTACACACACCCCCAACATTACACACACCCCAACATTACACACACACCAACATTACACACACCCCAACATTACACACACCCCAACATTACACACACCCCAACATTACACACACCCCCAACATTACACACACCCCAACATTACACACACACCAACATTACACACACACCCCAACATTACACACACCCCAACATTACACACACCCCAACATTACACACACCCCAACATTACACACACCCCCAACATTACACACACCCCAACATTACACACACCCCCAACATTACACACACCCCAACATTACACACACCCCCAACATTACACACACCCCAACATTACACACACCCCAACATTACACACACCCCAACATTACACACACCCCAACATTACACACACCCAACATTACACACACCCCAACATTACACACACCCCAACATTACACACACCCCAACATTACACACACCCCCAACATTACACACCCCAACATACACACACCCAACATTACACACACCCCAACATTACACACACCCCAACATTACACACACACCCCAACATTACACACACCCCAACATTACACACACACCCCAACATTACACACACACCCCAACATTACACACACCCCAACATTACACACACCCCAACATTACACACACCCCAACATTACACACACCCCAACATTACACACACCCCAACATTACACACACACCAACATTACACACACCCCCAACATTACACACACCCCAACATTACACACACCCCAACATTACACACACCCCAACATTACACACCCCCAACATTACACACACACCCAACATTACACACACCCCCAACATTACACACACCCCAACATTACACACACCCCAACATTACACACACCCCAACATTACACACACCCCAACATTACACACACCCCAACATTACACACACCCCCAACATTACACACACCCCCAACATTACACACACCCCAACATTACACACACCCCAACATTACAACACCCCCAACATTACACACACCCCAACATTACACACACCCCAACATTACACACACCCCAACATTACACACACCCCCAACATTACACACACCCCCAACATTACACACACCCCCAACATTACACACACCCCAACATTACACACACCCCAACATTACACACACCCCAACATTACACACACCCCAACATTACACACACCCCAACATTACACACACCCCAACATTACACACACACCAACATTACACACACCCCCCAACATTACACACACCCCAACATTACACACACACCCCAACATTACACACACCCCAACATTACACACACCCCAACATTACACACACCCCAACATTACACACACCCCCAACATTACACACACCCCAACATTACACACACCCCAACATTACACACACCCCAACATTACACACACCCCAACATTACACACACCCCAACATTACACACACCCCAACATTACACACACCCCAACATTACACACACCCCAACATTACACACACCCCAACATTACACACACCCCAACATTACACACACCCCAACATTACACACACCCCAACATTACACACCCCAACATTACACACACCCCAACATTACACACACCCCCAACATTACACACACACCCAACATTACACACACCCCCAACATTACACACACCCCAACATTACACACACCCCAACATTACACACACCCCAACATTACACACACCCCAACATTACACACACCCCAACATTACACACACCCCCAACATTACACACACCCCAACATTACACACACACCCCAACATTACACACACCCCAACATTACACACACCCCAACATTACACACACCCCAACATTACACACACCCCAACATTACACACACCCCAACATTACACACACCCCAACATTACACACACCCCAACATTACACACACCCCAACATTACACACACCCCAACATTACACACACCCCAACATTACACACACCCCAACATTACACACACCCCAACATTACACACACCCCAACATTACACACACCCCAACATTACACACACCCCAACATTACACACACCCCAACATTACACACCCCCAACATTACACACACCCCAACATTACACACACACCCCAACATTACACACACCCCCAACATTACACACACCCCAACATTACACACACCCCAACATTACACACACCCCCAACATTACACACACCCCCAACATTACACACACCCCAACATTACACACACCCCAACATTACACACACCCCCAACATTACACACACCCCAACATTACACACACACCCCAACATTACACACACCCCAACATTACACACACCCCAACATTACACACACCCCCAACATTACACACACCCCAACATTACACACACCCCAACATTACACACACCCCAACATTACACACACCCCAACATTACACACCCCCAACATTACACACACCCCCAACATTACACACACCCCAACATTACACACACCCCCAACATTACACACACCCCAACATTACACACACCCCAACATTACACACACCCCCAACATTACACACACACCCCAACATTACACACACCCCAACATTACACACACCCCAACTTTACACACACCCCCAACATTACACACACCCCCAACATTACACACACCCCAACATTACACACACCCCAACATTACACACACCCCCAACATTACACACACCCCAACATTACACACACCCCCAACATTACACACACCCCCAACATTACACACACCCCCAACATTACACACACCCCAACATTACACACACCCCAACATTACACACACACCCAACATTACACACACCCCCAACATTACACACACCCCAACATTACACACACCCCAACATTACACACACCCCAACATTACACACACCCCAACATTACACACACCCCCAACATTACACACACCCCAACATTACACACACCCCAACATTACACACACCCCAACATTACACACACCCCAACATTACACACACCCCAACATTACACACACCCCAACATTACACACACCCCAACATTACACACACCCCAACATTACACACACCCCAACATTACACACACCCCAACATTACACACACCCCAACATTACACACACCCCCAACATTACACACACCCCAACATTACACACACCCCCAACATTACACACACCCCAACATTACACACACCCCCAACATTACACACACCCCAACATTACACACACCCCAACATTACACACACCCCAACATTACACACACCCCCAACATTACACACACCCCAACATTACACACACCCCCAACATTACACACACCCCAACATTACACACACCCCAACATTACACACACCCCCAACATTACACACACCCCAACATTACACACACCCCAACATTACACACACCCCCAACATTACACACACCCCAACATTACACACACCCCAACATTACACACACCCCAACATTACACACACCCCAACATTACACACACCCCAACATTACACACACCCCCAACATTACACACACCCCAACATTACACACACCCCAACATTACACACACCCCAACATTACACACACCCCAACATTACACACACCCCAACATTACACACACCCCCAACATTACACACACCCCAACATTACACACACCCCAACATTACACACACCCCAACATTACACACACCCCAACATTACACACACCCCAACATTACACACACCCCAACATTACACACCCCCAACATTACACACACCCCAACATTACACACACCCCAACATTACACACACCCCAACATTACACACACACCCAACATTACACACACCCCAACATTACACACCCCCAACATTACACACACCCCAACATTACACACACCCCCAACATTACACACACCCCCAACATTACACACACCCCCAACATTACACACACCCCCAACATTACACACACCCCCAACATTACACACACCCCAACATTACACACACCCCCAACATTACACACACCCCCAACATTACACACACCCCCAACATTACACACACCCCCAACATTACACACACCCCCAACATTACACACACCCCCAACATTACACACACCCCAACATTACACACACCCCAACATTACACACACCCCAACATTACACACCCCAACATTACACACACCCCAACATTACACACACCCCAACATTACACACACCCCAACATTACACACACCCCAACATTACACACACCCCAACATTACACACACCCCAATATTACACACACCCCAACATTACACACACCCCAACATTACACACACCCCAACATTACACAGCCCCAACATTACACACACCCCAACATTACACACACCCCCAACATTACACACACCCCCAACATTACACACACCCCAACATTACACACACCCCAACATTACACACACCCCCAACATTACACACACCCCCAACATTACACACACCCCAACATTACACACACCCCAACATTACACACACACCCAACATTACACACACCCCCAACATTACACACACCCCAACATTACACACACCCCAACATTACACACACCCCAACATTACACACACCCCAACATTACACACACCCCCAACATTACACACACCCCAACATTACACACACCCAACATTACACACCCCCAACATTACACACACCCCAACATTACACACACCCCAACATTACACACACCCCCAACATTACACACACCCCAACATTACACACACCCCAACATTACACACACCCCAACATTACACACACCCCAACATTACACACACCCCAACATTACACACACCCCCAACATTACACACACCCCCAACATTCACACACACCCCAACATTACACACACCCCCAACATTACACACACCCCAACATTACACACACCCCAACATTACACACACCCCAACATTACACACACCCCCAACATTACACACACCCCAACATTACACACACCCCAACATTACACACACCCCAACATTACACACACCCCAACATTACACACACCCCAACATTACACACACCCCAACATTACACACACCCCAACATTACACACCCCCAACATTACACACACCCCAACATTACACACACCCCCAACATTACACACAGACCCCAACATTACACACACCCCAACATTACACACACCCCCAACATTACACACACCCCCAACATTACACACACCCCCAACATTACACACACCCCAACATTACACACACCCCCAACATTACACACACCCCCAACATTACACACACCCCAACATTACACACACCCCAACATTACACACACCCCCAACATTACACACACCCCCAACATTACACACACCCCAACATTACACACACCCCAACATTACACACACCCCCAACATTACACACACCCACAACATTACACACACCTCCAACATTACACACACCCCGAACATTACACACACCCCAAACATTACACACACCCCAACATTACACACACCCCAACATTACACACACCCCCAACATTACACACACCCCCAACATTACACACACCCCAACATTACACACACCCCCAACATTACACACACCCCAACATTACACACACCCCCAACATTAGACACCCCCAACATTACACACACCCCAACATTACACACACCCCAACATTACACACACCCCAACATTACACACACCCCAACATTACACACACCCCAACATTACACACCCCCAACATTACACACACCCCAACATTACACACACCCCAACATTACACACACCCCAACATTACACACACCCCCAACATTACACACCCCAACATTACACACACACCCCAACATTACACACACACCCAACATTACACACACCCCAACATTACACACACCCCAACATTACACACACCCCAACATTACACACACCCCAACATTACACACACCCCAACATTACACACACACCAACATTACACACACCCCAACATTACACACACCCCAACATTACACACACCCCAACATTACACACACCCCCAACATTACACACACCCCAACATTACACACACCCCCAACATTACACACACCCCCAACATTACACACACCCCACATTACACACACCCCAACATTACACACACCCCAACATTACACACACCCCCAACATTACACACACCCCCAACATTACACACACCCCAACATTACACACACCCCCAACATTACACACACCCCAACATTACACACACCCCAACATTACACACACCCCAACATTACACACACCCCAACATTACACACACCCCAACATTACACACACCCCAACATTACACACACCCCAACATTACACACACCCCAACATTACACACACCCCAACATTACACACACCCCAACATTACACACACCCCAACATTACACACACCCCAACATTACACACACCCCAACATTACACACCCCAACATTACACACCCCAACATTACACACACACCCCAACATTACACACACACCCCAACATTACACACACCCCAACATTACACACACACCCCAACATTACACACACCCCCAACATTACACACACCCCAACATTACACACACCCCCAACATTACACACACCCCAACATTACACACACCCCAACATTACACACACCCCAACATTACACACACCCCCAACATTACACACACCCCAACATTACACATACCCCCAACATTACACACACACCAACATTACACACACACCAACATTACACACACACCCCAACATTACACACACCCCAACATCACACACACCCCAACATTACACACACCCCCAACATTACACACACACCCAACATTACACACACCCCCAACATTACACACACCCCAACATTACACACACCCCAACATTACACACACCCCAACATTACACACACCCCAACATTACACACACCCAAATTACACACACCCAACATTACACACACCCCCAACATTACACACACCCCAACATTACACACACCCCAACATTACACACACCCCAACATTACACACACCCCAACATTACACACACCCCAACATTACACACACCCCCAACATTACACACACCCCCAACATTACACACACCCCCAACATTACACACACCCCAACATTACACACACCCCAACATTACACACACCCCAACATTACACACACCCCAACATTACACACACCCCAACATTACACACACCCCCAACATTACACACACCCCCAACATTACACACACCCCAACATTACACACACCCCCAACATTACACACACCCCAACATTACACACACCCCAACATTACACACACCCCAACATTACACACACCCCCAACATTACACACACCCCAACATTACACACACCCCAACATTACACACACCCCCAACATTACACACACCCCAACATTACACACACCCCAACATTACACACACCCCAACATTACACACACCCCCAACATTACACACACCCCAACATTACACACACCCCAACATTACACACACCCCCAACATTACACACACCCCCAACATTACACACACCCCAACATTACACACACCCCAACATTACACACACCCCCAACATTACACACACCCCAACATTACACACACCACCAACATTACACACACCCCAACATTACACACACCCCACAACATTACACACACCCCAACATTACACACACCCCAACATTACACACACCCCAACATTACACACACCCCAACATTACACACACCCCAACATTACACACACCCCAACATTACACACACCCCCAACATTACACACACCCCAACATTACACACACCCCAACATTACACACACCCCAACATTACACACACCCCAACATTACACACACCCCCAACATTACACACACCCCAACATTACACACACCCCAACATTACACACACCCCAACATTACACACCCCCAACATTACACACACCCCAACATTACACACACACCCCAACATTACACACACCCCAACATTACACACACACCCCAACATTACACACACCCCAACATTACACACACCCCAACATTACACACACCCCCAACATTACACACACCCCAACATTACACACACCCAACATTACACACACCCCAACATTACACACACCCCAACATTACACACACCCCAACATTACACACACCCCCAACATTACACACACACCAACATTACACACACCCAACATTACACACACCCCAACATTACACACACCCCCAACATTACACACACCCCAACATTACACACACCCCAACATTACACACACCCCAACATTACACACACACCCCCAACATTACACACACCCCAACATTACACACACCCCAACATTACACACACCCCAACATTACACACACCCCAACATTACACACACCCCAACATTACACACACCCCAACATTACACACACCCCAACATTACACACACCCCAACATTACACACACACCCCAACATTACACACACCCCAACATTACACACACCCCCAACATTACACACACCCCAACATTACACACACCCCAACATTACACACACCCCAACATTACACACACACCCCAACATTACACACCCCAACATTACACACACCCCCAACATTACACACACCCCAACATTACACACACCCCAACATTACACACACCCCAACATTACACACACCCCCAACATTACACACACCCCCAACATTACACACACCCCAACATTACACACACCCCAACATTACACACACCCCCAACATTACACACACCCCAACATTACACACACCCCAACATTACACACACCCCAACATTACACACACCCCAACATTACACACACCCCAACATTACACACACCCCAACATTACACACACCCCAACATTACACACACCCCCAACATTACACACACCCCAACATTACACACACCCCAACATTACACACACCCCAACATTACACACACCCCAACATTACACACACCCCAACATTACACACACCCCAACATTACACACACCCCAACATTACACACACCCCAACATTACACACACCCCCAACATTACACACCCCCAACATTACACACACCCCAACATTACACACACCCAACATTACACCCCAACATTACACACACCCCAACATTACACACACACCCCAACATTACACACACCCCAACATTACACACACCCCCAACATTACACACACCCCAACATTACACACACCCCAACATTACACACACCCCAACATTACACACACCCCCAACATTACACACACCCCCAACATTACACACACCCCAACATTACACACACCCAACATTACACACACCCCCAACATTACACACACCCCAACATTACACACACCCCAACATTACACACACCCCCAACATTACACACACCCCAACATTACACACACCCCAACATTACACACACCCCCAACATTACACACACCCCAACATTACACACACCCCAACATTACACACACCCCAACATTACACACACCCCAACATTACACACACCCCAACATTACACACACCCCAACATTACACACACCCCAACATTACACACACCCCCAACATTACACACACCCCAACATTACACACACCCCAACATTACACACACCCCCAACATTACACACACCCCCAACATTACACACACCCCAACATTACACACACCCCAACATTACACACACCCCAACATTACACACACCCCCAACATTACACACACCCCAACATTACACACACCCCAACATTACACACCCCCAACATACACACACCCCAACATTACACACACCCCAACATTACACACACCCCCAACATTACACACAACCCCCAACATTACACACACCCCAACATTACACACACCCCAACATTACACACACCCCAACATTACACACACCCCAACATTACACACACCCCAACATTACACACACCCCAACATTACACACACCCCAACATTACACACACCCCCAACATTACACACACCCCAACATTACACACACCCCCAACATTACACACACCCCAACATTACACACACCCCAACATTACACACACCCCAACATTACACACACCCCAACATTACACACACCCCAACATTACACACACCCCAACATTACACACACCCCCAACATTACACACACCCCAACATTACACACACCCCCAACATTACACACACCCCAACATTACACACACACCCCAACATTACACACACCCCAACATTACACACACCCCAACATTACACACACACACCCCAACATTACACACACCCCAACATTACACACACCCCAACATTACACACACCCCAACATTACACACACCCCAACATTACACACACCCCCAACATTACACACACCCCAACATTACACACACCCCAACATTACACACACCCCAACATTACACACACCCCAACATTACACACACCCCAACATTACACACCCCAACATTACACACACCCCAACATTACACACACCCCCAACATTACACACACCCCAACATTACACACACCCCAACATTACACACACCCCAACATTACACACACCCCAACATTACACACACCCCAACATTACACACACCCCAACATTACACACACCCCAACATTACACACACCCCAACATTACACACACCCCCAACATTACACACACCCCAACATTACACACACCCCAACATTACACACACCCCAACATTACACACACCCCAACATTACACACACACCCCAACATTACACACACCCCAACATTACACACACCCCAACATTACACACACCCCCAACATTACACACACACCCCAACATTACACACACCCCCAACATTACACACACCCCAACATTACACACACCCCAACATTACACACACCCCCAACATTACACACACCCCAACATTACACACACCCCAACATTACACACACCCCAACATTACACACACCCCCAACATTACACACACCCCAACATTACACACACCCCAACATTACACACACCCCAACATTACACACACCCCAACATTACACACACCCCAACATTACACACACCCCAACATTACACACACCCCAACATTACACACACCCCCAACATTACACACACCCCAACATTACACACACCCCAACATTACACACACCCCAACATTACACACACCCCAACATTACACACACCCCAACATTACACATACCCCCAACATTACACACACACCAACATTACACACACACCAACATTACACACACACCCCCAACATTACACACACCCCAACATTACACACACCCCAACATTACACACACCCCAACATTACACACACCCCAACATTACACACACCCCAACATTACACACACCCCAACATTACACACACCCCAACATTACACACACCCCAACATTACACACACCCCAACATTACACACACCCCAACATTACACACACCCCAACATTACACACACCCCAACATTACACACACCCCAACATTACACACACCCCCAACATTACACACACCCCAACATTACACACACCCCAACATTACACACACCCCAACATTACACACACCCCCAACATTACACACACCCCAACATTACACACACCCCAACATTACACACACCCCAACATTACACACACCCCACAACATTACACACACCCCCAACATTACACACACCTCTACTAACATTACACACACCCCGAACATTACACACACCCCAACATTACACACACCCCAACATTACACACACCCCAACATTACACACACCCCCAACATTACACACACCCCCAACATTACACACACCCCAACATTACACACACCCCCAACATTACACACACCCCAACATTACACACACCCCCAACATTACACACACCCCAACATTACACACACCCCAACATTACACACACCCCAACATTACACACACCCCAACATTACACACACCCCAACATTACACACACCCCCAACATTACACACACCCCCAACATTACACACACCCCAACATTACACACACCCCCAACATTACACACACCCCCAACATTACACACACCCCCAACATTACACACACCCCAACATTACACACACCCCAACATTACACACACCCCAACATTACACACACCCCAACATTACACACACCCCCAACATTACACACACCCCAACATTACACACACCCCAACATTACACACACCCCAACATTACACACACCCCAACATTACACACACCCCAACATTACACACACCCCAACATTACACACACCCCAACATTACACACACCCCAACATTACACACACCCCAACATTACACACACCCCAACATTACACACACCCCAACATTACACACACCCCCAACATTACACACACCCCAACATTACACACACCCCCAACATTACACACACCCCAACATTACACACACCCCAACATTACACACACCCCAACATTACACACACCCCAACATTACACACACCCCAACATTACACACACCCCAACATTACACACACCCCCAACATTACACACACCCCAACATTACACACACCCCAACATTACACACACCCCAACATTACACACACCCCAACATTACACACACCCCAACATTACACACACCCCCAACATTACACACACCCCAACATTACACACACCCCAACATTACACACACCCCCAACATTACACACACCCCAACATTACACACACCCCAACATTACACACACCCCCAACATTACACACACCCCCAACATTACACACACCCAACATTACACACACCCCAACATTACACACACCCCAACATTACACACACCCCAACATTACACACACCC
>CAUDMG010003437.1:0-79775 GCA_958450375.1 Homarus gammarus | reverse complement strand
AAAAACAAACAATAAACAAACAAACAATCAAACAATAAAACGAACAAACGAAGAATAAAACAAAACAAACATACAATAAAACAAACAAACAAACAAGCAGTAAAACAAACAAACATACATAAAAACAATCAAACAAACATAAAAACAATAAAAAAACAGACCTTCTTCAACAAACCACCACCACCAAGGACTTCACTAACCTACCACCTCCACCACCACCTCCTACAACACTATTTATAATCCCAAAACTTCCCAAAGGTCACTCCTGCCTCGGTGACCTTTGGGGGTTAACACTGCCCAGTGGTCTAGATCTGGCGAGAAAACTGCCCCCACCCAAAGGTCACTTGTTGGGTGTCACAAAGCGCCTGCTGGGTGATTTAGGTGAGTCTTCCCCCGCCCTCCCCCATCCCCCCTCTCCAACCCAGGGTCACAGTGTGTAAGGTTAAGGCGTTTGAATTTTAATTTAGTTGATGATGGTATAATGCAGAGGAGGAGGAGGAGGAGGAGGAGGAGGAGAAAAAGAAGAAGAAGAAGAAGAACAACAACAACAACAACAACAAAGCTAGATTACGTTAGGTTACGTTAGGTTAGGTTAGGCTAGATTAGGTTAAGTTAGGTTAGGTCTGGTCAGGTTACATTATGCATGAAGGTATTCATTTATATGTATATATATGATCTACAGGATCGTTTATGGCCAGTCAAAGGCTTCTAGAAAAGATAAATACATAGAAGTTATCACTAAAGGCCAATTATCCCTATTTAGTGTAACATACAGTATACATTAGATGGAGTTCCGCTTTTATTTGTGTGTTTTCGTATTATTTAAGTCATTTATTTGTTAACATTTAGCTTAGAATAAGTCAATATTATACAAAACAAAACATTGAAAAACTCACAAGTGAATTTGTAACATATAATCAAGTCGAGATAATATTACCAATACCACGTGCTGGTCAAGCTCCGAAAGAGTTGTCCGGGGGTCTAGCTAACCTCTGGTCGGGGCTTGACCAGCACGAAAAAAAAAAAAAAAAAATTTTTTTACTAAACGTGATTTTGACAACCTGTGGTGTAATAGTCAGCATACTCGCCTTGCAAGCGAGTGGACCCCTGTTCGATTCCCGGACGGAGTGAAACTATGAGCATTTTTTTTACGTCATTTGGCTTTCTATTTACCAATAAATGGTAACCTGAATGTTATCGATTTGCGGATCTTATTCTGGAATAATGGTTAGCCAGTGCATTTGCCGAGTTGTCCGGTCTTCTCGGACTATTCATTGAAACTGGGTCATACAACTCGTTAACTTAGGGTGTGGTTGTGGTGTTGGCGACAGATTCTAACACCTTAAACAAATTCACGCCTAGGTTGCTCTAGAGCCGGCCATCCTCGTACACGAAGGGCAACCATTATTGTTACGTGTATAATATTACCATCACTACCACAACCAGCATTATCACTACTATTGTCATCTTCTCAACTATCATCATTCCTTCCCTCTTCCTCCTCCTGCCTCTATATTTTAATAATTATCGTATCAATTATTATTATTATCATCATTATTTTTATTAATATTACTACCGTATTATTATTATTATTATTATTATTATTATTATTATTATTATTATTATTATTAACAATACAACATGTGGCTGGAACAACAGTAGAAATTAGAAATAAGATAAAAAGTTGTATTAAATTAACAATTAAAACACAAACAAGAACCACAGGTACAAGTCGATCAGTTTTTTATCATAAGAGAGAGAGAGAGAGAGAGGGAGAGAGAGAGAGAGAGAGAGAGAGAGAGAGAGAGAGAGTCCCTGGCTCACTGTTACGTTATGACAAAGTTGTTGGTAAATATATGGTATGGAAATTGTGTTGATACTCTCTCTCTCTCTCTCTCTCTCTCTCTCTCTCTGTCTCACTTTCTCTCTCACACACACACCAACTACAAACAAACAACACATCACAAACAAACAAGCAAGCAACAACACAACACAAACCATAATGACACCACAAAAAACGTCGTTCTAAAAAACAAACAATATAACAAACAAACAATCAAACAATAAAACGAACAAACGAAGAATAAAACAAAACAAACATACAATAAAACAAACAAACAAACAAACAGTAAAACAAACAAACATACATAAAAACAATCAAACAAACATAAAAACAATAAAAAAACAGACCCTCTTCAACAAACCACCACCACCAAGGACTTCACTAACCTACCACCTCCACCACCACCTCCTACAACACTATTTATAATCCCAAAACTTCCCAAAGGTCACTCCTGCCTCGGTGACCTTTGGGGGTTAACACTGCCCACTGGTCTAGATCTGGCGAGAAAACTGCCCCCACCCAAAGGTCACTTGTTGGGTGTCACAAAGCGCCTGCTGGGTGATTTAGGCGAGTCTTCCCCCGCCCTCCCCCATCCCCCCTCTCCAACCCAGGGTCACAGTGTGTAAGGTTAAGGCGTTTGAATTTTAATTTAGTTGATGATGGTATAATGCAGAGGAGGAGGAGGAGGAGGAGGAGGAGGAGAAAGAAGAAGAAGAAGAAAAAGAAGAAGAAGAAGAAAAACAACAACAAGGCTAGATTACGTTAGGTTACGTTAGGTTAGGCTAGGCTAGATTAGGTTAAGTTAGGTTAGGTCTGGTCAGGTTACATTATGCATGAAGGTATTCATTTATATGTATATTTATGATCTACAGGATCGTTTATGGCCAGTCAAAAGCTTCTAGAAAAGATAAATACATAGAAGTTATCACTAATGGCCAATTATCCCTATTTAGTGTAACAGACAGTATATATTAAGTGGAGTTCCGCTTTTATTTGTTTGTTTTCGTATTATTTAAGTCATTTATTTGTTAACATTTAGCTTAGAATAAGTAAATAATATACAAAACAAAACATTGAAAAACTCACAAGTGAATTTGTAACATATAATCAAGTCGAGATAATAATATCAATACCACGTGCTGGTCAAGCTCCGAAAGAGTTGTCCGGGGGTCTAGCTAACCTCTGGTCGGGGCTTGACCAGCACGAAAACAAAAACAAAATTTTTTTTACTAATCGTGATTTTGGCAACCTGTGGTGTAATAGTCAGCATGCTCGCCTTGCAAGCGAGTGGACCCCTGTTCGATTCCCGGACAGAGTGAAACTATGAGCATTTTTCTTTTACGTCATTTGGCTTTCTATTTACCAGTAAATGGGAACCTGGATGTTAATCGATTTGCGGATCTTATTCTGGAATAATGGTTTGCCAGTGCAGTTGCCGAGTTGTCCGGTCTTCTCGGACTATTCATTGAAACTGCGTCATACAACTCGTTAACTTAGGGTGTGGTTGTGGTGTTGGCGACAGATTCTAACACCTTAAACAAATTCACGCCTAGGTTGCTCTAGAGCCGGCCATCCTCGTACACGAAGGGCAACCATTATTGTTACGTGTATAATATTACCATCACTACCACAACCATCATTATCACTACTATTGTCATCTTCTCAACTATCATCATTCCTTCCCTCTTCCTTCTCCTGCCTCTATATTTTAATAATTATCGTATCAATTATTATTATTATCATCATTATTTTTATTATTATTAATACCGTATTATTATTATTATTATTATTATTATTATTATTATTATTATTATTAACAATACAACATGTGGCTGGAACAACAGTAGAAATTAGAAATAAGATAAAAAGTTGTATTAAATTAACAATTAAAACACAAACAAGAACCACAGGTACAAGTCGATCAGTTTTTATCATGAGAGAGAGAGAGAGAGAGAGAGAGAGAGAGAGAGAGAGAGAGAGAGTCCCTGGCTCACTGTTACGTTATGACAAAGTTGTTGGTAAATATATGGTATGGAAATTGTGTTGATTCTCTCTCTCTCTCTCTCTCTCTCTCTCTCTCTCTCTCTCTCTCTCTCACACACACACACACACACCAACCACAATTAAACAACACATCACAAACAAACAAGCAAGCAACAACACAACACAAACAATAATGACACCACAAAAAACATCATTCTAAAAAACAAACAATAAAACAAACAAAAACAATAAAACAAACAAACATACCAACAAACTATAAAACAAACAAACAATCAAACAAACAAACAATAAAACGAACAAACGAAGAATAAAACAAAACAAACAATAAAACAAACAAACAGTAAAACAAGCAAACATACATAAAAACAATAAAAAAACAGACCCTCTTCAACAAACCACCACCACCAAGGACTTCACTAACCTACCACCTCCACCACCACCTCCTACAACACTATTTATAACAGTGATGACCTGACCACCGTAGGGTCAAAACCTATTTAGGCGCTGCTCCTGCTGAGCAGCTCTCACCCTTGGCCAATGTTCGGCCCATTCCCCAAGTCCCTCTCCCCGACCCATCCTCACCACCGGGATATCAGCATAATCAAAAGTGACATTTCGTTTCGGAAAGAAGTAGAACCAGTGTTGAACAGTTAAGAACAGTGTTTAAGCCAGTGAATTCAGTACTAGACAGTACCAGTGAGAGCCGCGACCCGCCAGTGAGATAAGCACCGCTGGGAACTGACCGCCATCTCCTGACAAGGAGGTGCTAATCAGTCCACTCTGAGAACAACAGTGGGTCGGCTTCACACTTGACTTCGAAATACCACAATACCACCCAGTAGGGTGGGGATAGGTCAACAACTGCAAATATGTTGCCTGTATAACAAGTGAACTACCGTGTGTTGAGCACTGTGTCGTGTGTAGGTGTAGGTGCCCGCGAGGCAAGGCCTATTATACCCTTGTGGTCACGCTCGGCCATGTGGTGAGGGTTTGTTTACACAAACCCCCCTCCTCATAGTGTGCCAAGCTGGTTAGTTCTTTTGAAACTAAAATTGACTTTGATACTGTATCTAACCAGAAAAACAGACATGCTATTAAGAACAAGTGTAGTGTAATAAAAGTGTTTATAAACTGAGAAAACTCCTGTTACCTTAGTCCCCCCGACACCACACTCCCTCCGCGGGAGGCCCGCTCATGGCCTCCCCTCACACCGCTAATACGCTGTACAGTAGATGCCAATCTCCTTTGTCCTCTAAGAAGGTTACGCCTCCTAACCACCGCTGACTTCCTAGGAGTGCCAAGCAGTCCTCGGCCCTCTGACGTAGGCATATAAGTCGACCCCTGTAACTCCACCATGTCTGAGTTGACTGGAGACCCAGCTGCTCGCTTTAACTCTCCTGATGCACTGAGTGAGCCAGGCGACTGTGGTGTTGACCTTGACACCAACGGAGAAGATGGCTTTCAACTAGTTCAGTCCAGGAACAAGCGGAAGGCCGAAAAGGCAGAAAGACTTAGAGACCATCAACTACAACCACAACCCCCCATGAGAGTAAGATTATACTTCCCTGAAGGTACATCACCTGAAGACAAGTATCTCTGGCTGAACGATGCGGAAGACAAATATCCTGAGGCTGAGATTCAGTTCAGAGTCGGTACACAAGATCATGTTCTGATTAGAAACGACCCAGCAGTCATACAGGATCTCCTCACCAATAGCATAAGGGGAATAACCATGGAACAATCATCCCAACCATGGAGCAAGAAAACCATAATAATCATAGGGCTCGACCAGTACCAGACCCCTACACTACTAGAAACCCATCCCTACATCAGAAGGACGAAGCGACTCAGGGGCAAGAATGCAGTCATTGCAGACTGGGTTGGCTCGGAAGACCTACCCAAGACCATTCGAGTCCGCGGTGCCTATCGGACTCTGAAGGTAACTCTCTATCAGCCCCCTAACCGGAGGTGTTACAACTGTCAGCACTGGGGCCATGTGGCCCGGTTATGCCCCTCGACTAAGCCGTGGTGTGGTCTCTGCTCAAGGCAACATGCAACACAGGTTTGCAGAGATACAGTTGCTCAAGGTGGTGTCATCCAACAGAAGTGTATTAACTGCAAAACAGTTGGAGTTCCTGTATGGCACCCTAACTGTTCTAGAGCTCCTACACCCCTTCAGCGCCCAGACCCGCCACCCAGGCAGGTCTCAAGAAACACTAATGCTGCTAGGGTACTCCCTACGGCCAACCCCTGGCCTGCCCTCCCCACCAAAGCTCCAGGATCATCACCAGCAGTCATAGAAAGACCAGCATGGGGCAACACAGACGTACCGACACAACAGGTAGCTGCCAACACACTCCATGCACATCGTGAAGAGATCAATGATTTGAAAAATGAAATTAAAGAACTCAAAGCTCAGTTTACAGCTCAAGCTCAAGCTCAAACTGAAATGTTTAGGAGCCTCTGTGATACACTAAAGGAAAAAAACACCACCAACACAGTGCAGCAACTTCGGAAAAATTACAGTCAAACTGAAGACATTCAGATGTCAGTACCAGATGTGGAAACTCAAGACCCACCAGGAACTAGTGTCCACGCAGAGGAAAATAGTGATACTGGTAACAGTTCTACTGATGCCTCTGTGGACATGGTCAGTGAAGATGAACAAGCACAAACAGAAAATGGTGGTGATGTCGAGTGTAACCAAAGTGTGTTGTTGTCTGCCAATGAAATACAACAATTGTTGAGCCGTACGTGCTCCAGAAATGTTTCCAAAAGGTTAACTGGCCTACTGCCTGCCGAAGGGACAGGCAGCGCAGAAAAGAACAGTATCATACAGTGCCTTTTGCTTCTTTCCAAATACATTTCATAATGGCCAGTGTTAATACCAGACAAAATTCCAAATACATTTCATAATGGCCAGTGTTAATACCAGGCAAAGATACAGAGCGGTGAAGGTGATGAGTTGGAACATCTCATCCCTTAGAAAACGATACCCTGACCTACACCACAAAGTTGTGACTGAGGACATCGATATTGTGTGTCTGCAGGAGTGTCTCACACCTAATGGTAAGCCCCCACCCAGTCTGCCCAATTATGTGTATTATGATCCTAGTTCTACTCACACATGTTTGATGTATGTTAAGAAGTCACTCCCGCATGTCCCTCTTGTATCCAAAAAGACTACCAACCTTCAGTACCATGGGATCACTATCCACCTGGGCAACTCCACACTCAACGTGCTAAACGCCTATGCTCCCTCAGATCAGCTTCAATACACAGATCTCCCAGACTTTTTACACACTGAGCCCACTGTCCTAATGGGTGACCTGAATACTAGACACAAGAAATTAGGTAATTATAGGTAATAATGAACCAACACACATCTATGGCGGGGGTCTAGACAAATGTATTGGCTTTAATCTATCATACACAACTCATAGCTCTGATGTTGTCACTGATCTTATGTCTGACCACAGCCCAATCCAAGCTAGTATACATGTAGCCAATGACACCCCCACTGGTGGTAAACTCAACAGACATAGAATCACAGTCAAGCAAGAACATGAAAGCCAGTTCATAGACTTCATCCATGACTGGTACAAGGACTACAAGCCTGACAATTACCAAAGTTTCCATGACGATCTGATAGATAGGACTTATGTATACTTCACCAACAATGCCTCCACCAAAAAAAGGAGAAAACGTGGTCAGCATAATGGGAACAGGCAACAGCAGTGCTGTAATGACCCTGAGCTGAAAAAACTCAGGGCTAGGGTCAGGAGGGTGGGTAAGGGTTACAGACAATTTAGAACACCTCAAATGTTACAATTGTATCAAGCTTTCCTTGCTGCTGTCAGGGAACGTGTAAACGAACTCAGACAAAATGCATGGGAGACATATGTCAACAGCCTGAACCAACACACATCCCTCAGCAAAGCCTGGAAAGACATAAACATAATCAGAGGTAAAAACAGAAGACACGTCTCCCATCCAAACCCTCTGCAAAAGTCGAATGAGCTAATAACAAAGTGGGCTCATGTGTCGAGCTATGACATGTTACCAGCTAGGACTCGGGGACTCCTTGATGCGAAGTCTGTAGAGAGAAGTAATCTTATTAGCTTTATGCTGGGCAAACAGCACGATGAGTGTGATGTTCCATATACTGAGTGGGAGCTTGACGCCGCCCTCGCCAGGGGTAGGTCTACTTCTCCTGGAGAGGACGGAGTCACCTACAACATCATTAGACTACTAAGGCGCGTGCCAGGCAATCCATTGTTGGTATTGTACAATATGAGTCATGCCGAGGGCCAACTACCCACATCATGGACCAGCAATATTGTTGTACCAATACCGAAACCAGGACAGCCTGATGCCTTTCGTCCCATATCACTAACCAGCTGCCTGTGTAAAACCTTTGAGAGGATGGTTCTTGGCAGACTCTTATATAGAATCAGAGAACACATGTCTCCTAACATAAATGGCTTCACCCATGGTAAAGGTGTACATAATTGCATCACCACATTCCTAACTGTGCATGGTGATGAAAGGCACAGATACACCACATTTCTTGACCTAAAAGCTGCATTTGATATTGCCAATAGGCAACTGATATTGTACGAACTAGCCAAAATGGATATAGGAGGTAGGCTGTTACACTGGGTAAGTGGTTACCTAACCAACAGAAGGGCTGCTGCACTGTTTCAGGGTTACAAAAGTGAAGTTAAAGATATGCAACTTGGTACCCCTCAAGGTGGAGTACTTAGCCCCACTTTGTTCAATGTTCTTATGAATGCATTATTAAATTTAATACCAGACAACCCCAGCAATATCTCAATCAGCTATGCTGATGATATTCTTATACATACTAAAACTCATCGTGAAATGCAAACCACCCTGAACCATGTATACGCAGCCTGTGAACACCTCGGTCTTATTATCTCCACTGACAAAACTAAGGTGTTCAACAAACAAGCTGGGAACCGCAAACGCGGCCCCGCCAAGTTCAAGATAGGTAACAACACTATTGACTATGTTTCTTCTTTTAAATATCTTGGTGTTTCCGTCCCTTGTACCCTACCTGCCATACAACAGCTAACCCGCCAATGTACTGACAGACTGAGACCTCTTAGAAGTGTAGCGGGGTACAGCCCGCACTATGGTGCTAATATTAGAATTGTTAAAACAATGTACCTAGGCTATATAAGATCTCTGATAGATTACCACGCACCAGCCCTGGTCATTCGTGACGGGAAAGGCGTTGACAAGCTCGAGAAAATGCAAAATAAAGCCCTCAGAATTATCCTAGGATGTCCCATGAGCACTAAAGTACTTAATATGAGGAAAGAACTAGGTATACCCAGTGTTAAAGATAGAATAATTGAAGTCAACCTCATGATAGCCCTGAGGCTTCTGCGTGGTGATCCTGATAACATTGTTTCCTTAAAATTGCTAGAATGTATGAACCATGGGACTACTGAGTCTAAATGGATCCAAACTACAGCTACACATATGAAGATATTTGGACTAGACCACCTGTACAAAGTTGAGACACAACAGCGCTTCCTGCCACCCAGGCGGACAGTTCCCTTCGATATCACAATACCGACTTATCCGCCTAAAAAATTAATTATACAAAGCATTTATCTCCAACACACTGCCAAATTGAGAGCTCTTGAACACATTCACACTCTACAGACTGATGATAATATCACACAGACCATCTACACTGATGGATCTCTAAACACCGCCTGTGGGAGGGCTGGAAGTGCTATTGTTGTGACTCAACCTGACGGTAATATAATTGAGAAAGGAGTTAGAATTAACAACTGGGCATCCACTCTACAAACTGAATTAGTTGCCATACTCACAGCTATTAAATTCATTGAAACCACTGTTACTGACAGTCTCATCATCACTGACTCTCTATCCTTACTACTTGCCCTTGGTACCCTCGACTCAGGTTGTCACGATCTTGTCTCTGAAGCCAGACACAAATATGCGTGCCTTGTTGACCGGGGTGTCAGGGTCAAACTGTTGTGGATCCCCTCTCACATAGGCCTCATAAAACATGACAGAGTTGATGCCCTCGCCAAACTCGCGTCTAACAGACACCGTTGAATACAATTTGGGTCTGTCAAAAAGAACCCTTAAAACTGTAATTAGGAAAGAACTTATTGATGAGTTTGACGCAAGTAGACAAGTGCAAACAGGCACTAGTCGATCCATAGGTTACCATGATGAGATGTATCAAGTGAAACATGTATATGGAGCAAGTAACAAGATCACTAGATTACAAGATGTTGTAACCGCTAGATTAAGGTTAGGATATAAGTACCTTTGGCAGTATGTTCCTCAAGCAGATGTAAACAAAACTAAATGTAAAGTGTGTGGCCATACATATGGCCACACACTTGAACACTACGTCCTCGACTGTGTGAAGATAGAACCTTTTAGGGACAGGTCCAAGCATACTGTGTGTGAAATGGCACAACACTTCATCTCTAATGGCAAGATAGCCGACATATTAAGATTGTATCCACTTTTTTGCACTTAGTAACTATATCAGTTCTCATGTACAGAACCAAATACGCAATGTGCTTGAATACCTCTCACGTAAATGTGAATAACAAAGTGTGAGGCCAGACATACTGCCTCACACGCCTGTTCTCACGCATTTGTGAATAAGTTACCCTTTATGTATAGAACTAAACAAATAATGTAAATGAAATACTGTGTAACTTTCAGTGCCATAATATCCTGACAACCGGGGTTAATTATTATGACCCTTTGTAAACCCTACTCTGTAATCCTTTTGCGCTACCGCTCACAGGATGAGTGTGGGGTGCACAATAAAGTAGCCGCTGCAAGCGGCAAAATCAATAATCAATCTATTTACAATCCCAAAAATTCCCAAAGGTCACTCCTGCCTCGGTGACCTTTGGGGGTTAACACTGCCCACTGGCCTAGATCTGGCGAGAAAACTGCCCCCACCCAAAGGTCACTTGTTGGGTGTCACAAAGCGCCTGCTGGGTGATTTAGGTGAGTCTTCCCCCGCCCTCCCCCATCCCAGGGTCACAGTGTGTAAGGTTAAGGCGTTTGAATTTTAATTTAGTTGATGATAGTATAATGCAGAGGAGGAGAAAAAGAAGAAGAAGAACAACAACAACAACAACAAGGCTAGATTACGTTAGGTTACGTTAGGTTAGGTTAGGCTAGATTAGGATAAGTTAGGTTAGGTCTGGTCAGGTTACATTGTGCATGAAGGTATTCATTTATATGTATATTTATGATCTACAGGATCGTTTATGGCCAGTCAAAAGCTTCTAGAAAAGATAAATACATAGAAGTTATCACTAATGGCCAATTATCCCTATTTAGTGTAACATACAGTATATATTAGATGGAGTTCCGCTTTTATTTGTTTGTTTTCGTATTATTTAAGTCATTTATTTGTTAACATTTAGCTTAGAATAAGTAAATATTATACAAAACAAAACATTGAAAAACTCACAAGTGAATTTGTAACATATAATCAAGTCGAGATAATATTACCAATACCACGTGCTGGTCAAGCTCCGAAAGAGTTGTCCGGGGGTCTAGCTAACCTCTGGTCGGGGCTTGACCAGCACGAAAAAAAAAAAAAACCATTTTTTTTACTAAACGAGATTTTGGCAACCTGTGGTGTAATAGTCAGCATGCTCGCCTTGCAAGCGAGTGGACCCCTGTTCGATTCCCGGACAGAGTGAAACTATGAGCATTTTTCTTTTACGGCATTTGGCTTTCTATTTACCAGTAAATGGGAACCTGGATGTTAATCGATTTGCGGATCTTATTCTGGAATAATGGTTAGCCAGTGCAGTTGGCGAGTTGTCCGGTCTTCTCGGACTATTCATTGAAACTGCGTCATACAACTCGTTAACTTAGGGTGTGGTTGTGGTGTTGGCGACAGATTCTAACACCTTAAACAAATTCACGCCTAGGTTGCTCTAGAGCCGGCCATCCTCGTACACAAAGGGCAACCATTATTGTTACGTGTATAATATTACCATCACTACCACAACCAGCATTATCACTACTATTGTCATCTTCTCAACTATCATCATTCCTTCCGTCTTCCTCCTCCTGCCTCCATATTTTAATAATTATCGTCTCAATTATTATTATTATCATCATTATTTTTATTATCATTATTACCGTATTATTATTATTATTATTATTATTATTATTATTATTATTATTATTATTATTATTATTATTATTATTATTAACAATACAACATGTGGCTGCAACAACAGTAGAAATTAAAAATAAGATAAAAAGTTGTATTAAATTAACAATTAAAACACAAACAAGAACCACAGGTACAAGTCGATCAGTTTTTTATCATGAGAGAGAGAGAGAGAGAGAGAGAGAGAGAGAGAGAGAGAGAGTCCCTGGCTCACCAAAAAGACGCTGGTGTTTTATCCCAGCAGTGGGTGGACCAGCATTTTAGCTTAAGGTCCACGTATGTAATATTCCTACAAATGAATTAAAAAAAGAAAAAAAAAAGTAGATGGACGGCAGTCCAGTCCTCTTGTCCTTCAGTTCACGTTGTTTTGAGTGACACCTGTTACTTATACTTCATTTTATTTCTGTGTTGTTCCTGTCGCCACTAATGTGGTATATGTATTAGGGTGTGTCAATTTTGTCAACATGTTAAAAATCAAATTTAGTAGTCAAAATATTGTGCCTCTTTATGTCTAAACTTGAGATTAGCAAACAAAAATGAATTGAAATAACCCTCACCTACATCAATTATACCTTAAAGTTTCAAATATCAGTATTTCAACAAATTAATGAGACTTGATTAGAATTATTCACTTGATATTAACTAATCTCATGTAAGCATATTGATTATGGAGTATTTTATGGTTTTATAGCTTGTGTACAATATGCATGTCAGAACATGAACATGAACAGGCTCTCCGTGTGGGACAGTTTAATTCTTGTTTTGACTTGTACCAAGCGTGAGGATAAGGCGCCCGGCTCACTCTCCTTCTAGATATCATAGACGGTGGTTTGCTCTCATTGCACTTGCACCTACTCTACCAGACGAATTCTACATTTTAATTATTGTAAGTAGGGCATATTGATTGTCGCAGTTACTTATATCATTGTATAAAACATTATGTTCTAAGAAAATATTATGTTATTTCTGTTACAGCATTTTTGATAAACAAATTGATATTTTTTGAAACAACAATTGAATTATGAAACATTGAAATATTTTTCTATTTGTCAGATAGTGTGAAGATGTCAAAATTGAAGACAAGAAGTCAGTTGTCAACCCACTTGAGCCTGCTAGTTGGTAAAGGGAAGGAGCTTCCTGTATCAGAACTTCCAACAGTGAGAGACATGCTAAGATTAGGGTTACTCCTTTGAGAAAAAAATGCAAAGGACAGAAGGAACTATACAGATAAAGAACTCATAAATGACATGATAGTCCCTCTTCTGCATCAATGGACAAAAGCTAATGCACTATTCAAACCACCTGTGATTAATCAGTGTCGAACTATTGAGCTAAAACTAACGAAATTATGGCACAAAGCAGTTGAAACATCACTTGGTAAAGGAAACTTGGCCAGGAAAAATGAATTTCTGCACACACTTGATACTCTGTTTGACATTTTGACCTGCAAGTGCTCCATACAATTATGTTCTGAATCCAACTGTTCTCACTCAGGTAAGAGAGAAAATAATTCCCACATTGATTGTGGTTGTCCTCGTGAAAAGAAGATCCCTGTTTTAGAGCTTGAATTTATAAAGGCACAGAGGACAAAGGCAGAAGGCCAAGGAAGTATGCAAATGGGTTCAATAGATTATTCAGAAATAAAGAAGCAGATTGCTAATGCCAAGAAGAGAGAACAAATCCGAGAGAGGGAACAAAAGAAGAAAATGAAGAGTGAAGAAGCCATCCAAAGAGAGGAAGAGCTGTGTCAAGATGTTTATCACTTCTTTGATAGTTCTTCTGATGAACAGGAAGCAACATCAGATGATAGTTCCAAAGAGCCATCTGAACCTTTACCAAAGAAAATGAAATACAACACAAGAAATATTTCAAACATTGCTTTAGCTAGTATTCGCCACCATGCTGGACTTCGTGAGGCTGCAGAAATTGCAACTGCCGCTTGGATAGATGCAGGCCTCATCAGCCGAGAGGATTTATCTTTGGTGAGAGATCATAATAAAATTAGAAGAGCACAAGAAAAAATAATGAAGGAAATATCTGATCAGCATGAAAAAGATTTAAGCGAGGGAGGGCTCTCCTGTCTTTTGTTTGATGGAAGAATAGATGACACATGAGTTTTGCTAGAAGTAGAGGGAGTGAACAGAAAGTTTCCAGGTCTCATCAAAGAAGAACACTACTCTGTCTGTTCTGAGCCTGGTGGTCGGTTTTTGTTTCACTTTGCTCCCGAAACTGAAGTAGAAGGGAAGAAACATGCAGAGGTCATTGCTGATCATATTTTATGTTGGGTTCAGGAGAGAGGACTTGGCAGTTCACTGCAGGCTGTTGGTGGAGATTCAACTGCAGTGAACACCGGATGGCAGGGGGGTGTAATGACGCATTTAGAGAAAAAACTAGGAAGAAGACTTGTTTGGATTGTATGTGATTTACATACAGGCGAGCTACCTCTTCGTCATCTCATCCAGGAACTTGATGGTCCTACAAAGAGCAACAACAAGTGGTCAGGTCCCCTTGGCATCATGCTGGATGAAGCAACACAACTAGAAATATATACAACCTTTCCAAAGGGCGAAGTTGGCCCTCCCCTTCCGGCGTTGTCTGAAGGAGTCATCAAAGATCTCAGCACAGATCAATCCTATGCTTATCGTATTGCCCAAGCAATAAGATCAGGAGAAGTGCCTCAGTCATTGGCTCTCTTGGAGATTGGACCTGTCAGTCACAGCCGTTGGTTAACTACAGCTCTTCGTTTCTGCAGGATTTGGATTTCCAAACACGAATTGAAGGGCAAAGTGCTGAAGAATTTGAGGTTAATTGTTGAATTTATTATTGGAGTTTATCTTCCCCAGTGGTTTAGTGTGAAACTTAATCCTATGTGGGTGGATGGGCCCAATCACCTTTGTTCATGCGCTAGTAGACACAGAGGGTATGAGGACATCGTGTACCTGTGGCAAGAAGGTCCGCTGGTATGCCGATCAGAGCAGTTTGCAGCATGCTTGCAGTCATGTACAATCTCCGAACCGAGGCTGTAGAAGCATTCAAAGATAGAGGACGCAATAGATGACGACCATTTGGGAGACTGTTCGTTTCATTCAAGAAAAGTTCCCCCAATAAACGTCAATGCCACCAAATTGTCAGAATTGGTTGACTTGTGTTTGGAAGTCTTAGAGCCACCATTGACAACAAGTCTAACTAGCCAAGAATTGAGAAACCTTAAAGAGACTCCAATGCAGGTGCCGAAGTGGCCTTCCCACACTCAAAGTGTGGAGAGATGTGTGAAAATGGTCACAGAAGCAGCGGGCCATGTTTACAGCCACGAGAGGCGAGAAGGTTACATCAAAGCACAAATAGCAAGCAGACTACTGATGACAAGAAACCAAAGCAAAGAGAGTATGAAGGCATTGGTTACATTCAAATAGACTACGGATAATAAAATATAATAATTTGAAACTTGAAACAGTAACATGTGTGCAAACGCTGGTTATGTTATAAATTCACAAATATGTACATTTAAAAATCCATTTGATGTAGGTAGGACTTATTATAAAAAAAAATTTATGCCAGAATATTGTTTTGCATGCTTAAAGACTACAATAAATTGCTACCAAATTACTCGATTTTCAATTTAGCCAGTTCACCCCCTAAATTGACACACCCTAATATGTATGTGAGTACCTATTCTTGTCTCTTATGTGTCCATCAGTATTTGCTTCGTTACATTTAAGTAATTCAGTGTTGTTTCACGATAGTTAATTTCAGTGTTAGTTTATATGTTTATGTAGTGTTAACGTAATCCAGCGCTTTATTTTTATTCTATATATTTAAGTAGTTCCTTTGATGTTTCGATGTTTAGTATCATTTGTGTCTTAAAGGTTTCGATAGTGAATCAATTTGTTGTGACAGCCTACGAGGCTCTTCATTGTGTTAGTATTTTATTTAATTAAATTCTTAAAGGTTTACTGTATTTATTTTTATTAACTTTTGATTTACTTCACTTTGCTTTTTGTTTGGTTACGCCTCGAACCTTGGCTATTAAAGTAAATTAAGAGACGGCGTAACAATACATACATACAAAGATGGCAGAATTATTGAGCTTCTTAAAAGAATCTGTGCATTGAGTAACTTAATTTTCCTTCACACTTTTTAACATTCCTCAACGACTTGTCACTAGTGCTCATGTCAACACTAGCACTCCAGCTCCAGTATTTCCTGTCTGTATTCTCATGAACAAGTTTCACTGTTTGTCGAATATTTCACATGTTCTCAGGTTGGATGTTGTTTACATCCTCACCAGCTGATGTTGTGTCGGCTGGTAGTCTAATGTACCGTAAATCTTGTCAGTATTCTATCTCTCTCTTTCTTCCTTCATCTGGCATCATAACTGCATATATTTATTATCATTTGGAACAGTATATTCAGTTATTCAGCTCAAATTCATTTATAGTTTTGGTTACAAGGTCTCCTACTATGAATAACTGGTGAAATAAAGTGGTATATTCTCACACTATAACGATGTTTTTTGTGACTTTGAAGATATAATAGATTATATGTTACAATACACTGGTTACATATGAGGATAAGTATTAATTCCAATATAGCAGTGAGTCATATCACAAATATTGTTTGGTGCGCTACAGATGTTGTCAAGATCAAAGGTATATATCATGATTTAATATTGTTGTAGTGTGTACACAACGAGTCGCAACTGACTGATTTAAAAACTCTAGACTGGAATATCAGCTGTGATGTAAGCGGGAGCTACCCAAATTTAATTAATTTATGTGATTAAAAAAGACATTCAGTCCTCGTGCCGCGGGTAAAGCTGGACATTGTTTAACATAATCCACTATAGTGTTTTCAGCGGATTATGGTATATTAAACCGCGGGATGTGACGCTTAAAGTTCATGTGCAAATACACGATATATTTATACGTGTTTATCAATAAATGAATATATCTCTATCGTTATTGCAGGCTTATATAAACTGTCTCTATGAAATATCTCTAAAGTTTTAGTTTTCATGAACCACTTATAAACTTGTCTAACTACATAACATCAGCAGCCACTAGATGTAGTACACTAGTCTATGGTCTCAGTGCTATACCCTGCGGAACTCCCGGTCACAGTATTTTTCCAATATCACTTTAAATCATCCCTCGTTAAAATGTTAAATATTTAGTAAGGAGGAAAAGTTCTTCTGCACCTTATAATGAGATGAAAAATTACTTGCATTATTGTAGTTTAATTCGTCTAATGTACTAATAATATCTTGGTATATAGTTAAGGAGTATCTGTTACTCGGGGAAAAGGTTTCGTGTTGTGTCCTCACTTGATGTTCTTCCTGGTGGCTGTTGGGAGAGTTATGTAATGCCGCTAAATGTAAAGTACTCCTCCAGGGCTGTGATGCTCAGAAATAATACATCTGACTTTATATTTACATATTTGATGAACTAACTGGAGTTTGGCTGTTCGGTAATTCGTACCATGGGCTTTTGGTGTTCATTTTCTAGTTCTGTATGTTGCTGTTCAATTTGTGGCATGTTAGAAGGTTGCTGTTCAATTTGTGGTATGTTAGAAGGTTGCTGTTCAATTTGTGGCATGTTAGAAGGTTGCTGTTCAATTTGTGTTGCTGTTCAATTTGTGGCATGTTAGAAGGTTGCTGTTCAATTTGTGGCATGTTAGAAGGGTGCTGTTCAATTTGTGGCATGTTAGAAGGTTGCTGTTCAATTTGAGATGTTGCTGTTTAGAAATTTTAGAAATAGCCAGTATGAATGAACTTTTGTCACTGTAATAAGCTGTATAGAACATTTGAGTTAGTGTACATTCACTATTAACTTTCATTCAATTTTATAATCTAATAAGACTTTCATAATGCCTGTTCAACATATAATATTACTCGGACTCTTTTAATAAGGATTTGACATAATTCCTACACTGTTTAGAAATGTCCTGCGATACCTCAAGATTTTCACTAATTTCTTGTAATCACTAAAATAGAAAATTCCTGAATATATTTGCGATTACATGACACCTTTAGTTACCCTGTCTTATAGGAGACCATACCGTCTTATAGTAGACCATTGGACCGTCACCGTTGAACCGTCGCATACCAGACAAGGCATTTACTGAACCGTCAATATTGAACCGTTTTGTATTATGGACCATATATACTGAACCGACGTCAGCTGGACCAGGTTTTTTGAGGTTGAAGTCAGCGCAGGGGAGTTAGAACACACACGCACACACATATCTAATGGTCGTTCGTGTTAAGTAGCCATAATTCATACCTAGTAATTAACCCTATATTTACTAAGGTAATTTCCTAGGCACATCAATTCTCTCTTCACTATTTGACATCAAAGAGACAGTGACCACCCACAATGTCAAAGGCCATTTGTCATATAGCAAGGTCAGCATTCCTCCGCAGTTGGTATTGTAGTGAGATTTCTTATGCATTATGGAACGAGGTCAAAGTTCAAAGGTCGTTCTCTATATTGGTTACTGGTATTAAATTAAGATTCACCAAGTCACCATAAATCACAAGGAAAGAATCACCAAATCACCACGAAATACAAAAAAAAGATCATAGTGGTCATTATAAAAAAGAAATAATTCTAATGCTCGCAGTAGAGAAAGAGCGCCAGTGCAGGCATAAAACTCGGAGCTTACATTCCCTTGATACAGTTTGACTTTTTATGATCGTCATTTGCTAATTAGGACGGTTTCGCCAGCCGTTGTTGAATGCCCGCTCAGTATTTCTTTCTTAGATAGGAGAGGAAAACGATGATATAGATAAGTTTCGTTATTAAAGAAGAAAGACAATTGATTCAAAATAGTTCTAATTTATTCGTGAAATATTCGAGTATCTCTCTCTCTCTCTTTCTCTCTCTCTCTCTCTTTTTTTTTTCTCTCTCTCTCTCTCTCTTCACCCGTGTCCCTTATCATCTTTATTCCCCTCAACAAAATATTCATCTCTTACCTCCATCTTCTCCTCTCCTCTCACTTCCATCTTCCTCTTCCCTCACCTTCCTCTTCTTCTTCAATCTCCTCCTGTCAAGACAAGAACCGTATCTTCCCTTCTGTTGACAATCTCTCCTGTCTCCTGCTCCCTCTCTTCTCCCTTCCCTCCCTCTCATCACCACCCTTCCCTGCTACCTCTTGCCTCATAACCCTTCCCCTTCCTCCTACTTCCTCACCTCCTCATCCTCAACTTCTCCTCACCTTCCTTCACCTGTCTCCTACATCCCCCTCCCTTCCTTTCCTTATCACCTCTTCACCTTTAACTTTATCTCATCTCTCCCTTTAACCCCCCAAACTTTCCCTATCAACTTCCCTCCCTCCCTTCTCACCTCCACAGTCCCTCCCTTTCCCCACATCTCCACCAGAGGGAGAGAACTAGCTTACCTGCCGCTATAACTCTCCCCACTATACACGGCAGGAACGACCCAGGTCCTCTCATCTTTAATAACTAGCAGGTGGATGAGCTCATCTTCATAAACAAGAGGACCTGCCTGGTGGTGATGCTGGCTGGCTGGCTGGCTGGCTGGCGGGCGGGCTGGCTGGCTGGCTGGCTGGCTGGCGGGTTGACAGGTCTCCCTCAAAACACACGTTCGAGGCTCCTGGGTTCTTTGATGACAATTGAAGGGTGTTGACAGGAGAGCTCGATAAAGAATGGATACACTGTGAATAAAACAGTTTGTCTAGTCTGTGTTACATAGGATGACCATTTGGGATGAAAGAGAAGGATTTTTGGGAGAAGGAAATGTAATGTTTTGGTCTTGTGATGAACTAGTGTTTGTAACTGAGTGATAACGATGGTAGTTTGATCAGTGATAACGATGGTAGTTTGATCAGTGATAACGATGGTAGATTTCTTAAGTAATACAGTTTGTTTGTTTTTTATAGGAAGAACAACTGGGAATAAAAACTATGTAAATAACTGATAGAGAATAATATAAGAACCAAATGGGAATAAAAATAAATGCGGATATATTAGATAAAAAAAGGTAGAATCGTATTATTTCAAAGCATTTTCTTATTTTTTCTCGACGTTCATTTGACATTTGGAGCATTTTAGCATCAATTACCGTGATCTCAAAATACCTCAAACACCCCCCATGACCTATACAGCACTATCCACAAATTGCAGGGATAGCTGTTTTAACATACCAGGGTTAATATTTAGTAAAGCTTAATTACTACGGTGTATTTATTATACATCATGTTGGTTATAGAACTGAGTACTTTGATAATTAATTAGACCTATAGGTGACGAGTTTGTTAGCATTGTGTTCTTGTAATTGGGGTTTCTAATAGTCTCGTCTGTGTGTTTATTTGTCTGTTCAGCTGTTTTAAGGGTTTTTTCTTTATTATTCATACGTATGATCGTTATGCTCGATAGTACTTATATGACGTCATTAATCATATCATGTTCAGAAAAAATGGTCTGATAACTCTGATAGTCAGTTAGGGGCAGTGTGGATACAGTATACTGAATACCAAGTCCATTTAAGGCTGCGTCGACTATATTGCCTTCCTGGGCGTGAATAGAGGGCAAATGCTGTTCATTATATACATAATAATTCACAAAAACACCTTACGTTACCTAACCTAAGCTAAACGAAATCACCAGCCTTACAAGACAAATACTTCATCATAGGATATCGTTCATTCTCCGGTACTTGAATTCTCAGCTCTCTGTCTGTCTTTCTGTCTCTCACTTTGCTGGCCAGGAGATGAAGGGAGAGACTATGCAACAGGGAGGGAGGGAAGGAGGGAGTGATGAATTAAGTTGTGAGTTGTAGGAGGTAACGTAAGGTCTGTTGAGTGCACGGGGAGGGGAGATCAGGGTTTACTCTCTCATCCTCCTAAGTTAATCCTAAAATGGGAGGGCTTCAAAAATTATGGATCGTGTGTGTGTGTGTGTGGGACGAAAGTGGGGTGTGTGGGGGGGGGGGGGGGGAGTAGGAGGTGAAGAAAGACGAAGTGGGGAGGAAATGCGATCATCTGAAAGTTCTGGCAGGTTTCGTCTTAAAACAAGTTAGCAGAAAACATTGTCTTCTTATCCAGCGGCTCCCACAAGCTTATCAAGTCTCCTCCCACACACGAGGAGTGAGAGGACCATTGTTAGGTATTTCCTCCTCTATTCAAAGTGTGTCTTGTTAACTTCCCTCCTACCACACACCTTCATTCAGGAAGATGTGGTCCTGCGTCAAGAAATCTTTTGTATAGGAAGTCGACCTGCGCCTCTATAGTTAAGTCACTCTGTTGTCATATTTGAAAAGTCTTGTTTGTGTCTGCATGTTTGCGTATGTGCGTGCTTGTGTTAGTGTGTGCGTGCATAGGCGTATGTGAATATGTAAAGAAATAATGAAGCAGACTCATAATACCCCCCCCCCCCCCCCCGATGGTGTTGAGGGACAGATATAAGGTAAAAGGTGTCCCCACGACCTCCAGGTAGACTAGGCTACCTAACTGTGGCGAGGTCAAGGTCAAATCCGGAGGTCATAGACCAATCAGTAGATAGGAGGCTGACAACTTCTTCACATGATGACTTGGCAACCCCTTATATGTGATTGGAAACCTTACATAACCTTCTTAGATGCTAATTTCTACTTCAGTCAGTAATTGCCTTCAATGGAAACGATATTTTTAATTTTGTATTTTATTCTTCCAGTTTCTTGTGATATATATATATGTATATATATATATATATATATATATATATATATATATATATATATATATATATATATATATATATATATATATATATATATCTTGATAAAATCACACGGGAGAATGGAAACAACGGAGTACCTTAGCTTTCGTGTTTATTCAAGACATCTTCAGAGGCAACTGGATTACATAGACAGAGAGAGGCTTAAATATACAGGGTGACCTTAAAAACATGAGGTCAGGTCATAATGATGACATCCACTAATCCACACACCAACACCATCACACACGTAGAGGAGCTTAAGAGAAGGGGGTGACGTGACTAGTCAGGTCAGGTCACAAATAAGGGACCCACAAAATAACTATCATACATGCTTTGAAAACCTTTGATCTAGATGTATGATAGTTATTTTGTGGGTCCCTTATTTGTGACCTGACCTGACTAGTCACGTCACCCCCTTCTCTTAAGCTCCTCTACGTGTGTGATGGTGTTGGTGTGTGGATTAGTGGATGTCATCATTATGACCTGACCTCATGTTTTTAAGGTCACCCTGTATATTTAAGCCTCTCTCTGTCTATGTAATCCAGTTGCCTCTGAAGATGTCTTGAATAAACACGAAAGCTAAGGTACTCCGTTGTTTCCATTCTCCCGTGTGATTTTATCAAGATTTATCTTATCCACGTTTTCATTGTGGATTTACATGAAATATATATATATATAAATATATTTTTTTTTCTTCGGCCTTTAAGTCATCGCCAGGTAAGTACTTGGCTCCGGTACCCAAGAGGTTAGCTTTGGTCACAGGAGTAAAAGAGTGAGTTTATGAATGGTAGAACAAACACAGCTCTTTTATGTTGCCTCTCAATGGCCAGAGTGTTTAGTTGTTTACTCCTGTAGTTGTATGGTGTGAAGACCCACTGAGTAACCTATGGCCCTTAACCCCCCCCCCCCCCCACAACACACCCACACAACACTAAAAAGTAGCAGCAGCAGCAGCTTCGGGTAGACAACCTCGGATCGATAGTCAAAGGTCGATAGAGAGGCGAGATAAACAGGTCAAAATTATACAAGATCGACAACTTTTACTGACACACTCATGCCCTGAAGTACTCAAGTATTCTACCGGGGATTTGAAGATACTCACGATTTAAAACTTTACTTATTAATTCGTTACAGAAAGAAGACGAAGAATGAAAGAAAATCAATCTAAAAAAATTACTCCCGTATTCCCGTTGACTGTGTAAATGTGCAGGTAAGTGGGGTCAGGTTGCTACTGATGAAGGTGAGAAGAAAGTCAACACGGAGGAGAGAGAGAGAGCCACCTCATCCCCCCCCCCCTCCCCGTTATAGCATCGATCGTCACTGTATTCGCTGTGAATTCCACCAAAGAACTCCAAGTCATCCACATAGGGACTCTCACGTATCCTGGAGCCGAGGATAACTTTTCGAGGGATAAAGACCTGACACCTTAACTGTGATATCATTTTTCTTTATGTCATTTAAATTCTCACTGGTTCCTCCTCTTTCCTACCTGCCCCTCTATCTCTCCCTCACGCTTTCTCTCTCCTTCTCTCCTTCTCTCCCTTCCTCCTTCCCTCACATAATCCCCGGTACGTCTTCATATTCTTCCTTTATCCCGCCGGACAAGATGTTAAGTGTCCTAGACAATGTTTTAAAGTTCAATCAGCGAGAAAGAAAAGGATTATATTAATGACAGGTAATGCGTCACGCTCAACCAGGTAACTGAGACCTGTGTGTGTGTGTGTGTTGAGATTAGGGTAATAGTCGCCCTGCCAGACACGGTTCACTGGGTAGATGCAATGCCCCTGGAGCAACGATTATGTTTACGGGGTTGTAATTGAGGGAATGGCTGGATGGCGACTAGTTGTGTGTGTGTGTGTGTGTGTGAGAAAAGATTAAAAGGTAAGATACACAAGGAAATAGAGTAAAAGAAAGGGAAGGAAAGACACAGAGAGAGCGAGAGAGAGCTCTGAACATCTCTAATGGCTCTGAACGTCTGTAATGGTTCTGAACCGCTCTAATAGCTCTGAACATCTCTAATGGCTCTGAACGTCTGTAATGGTTCTGAACCGCTCTAATAGCTCTGAACATCTCTAATGGCTCTGAACGTCTGTAATGGTTCTGAACCGCTCTAATAGCTCTGAACATCTCTAATGGCTCTGAACATCTCTTATGGCTCTGAACATCTCTAATGGCTCTGAACATCTCTAATGGCTCTGAACATCTCTAATGGCTCTGAACGTCCCTAATGGTTCTGAACGTCTCTAATGGTTCTGAACCGCTCTAATAGCTCTGAACATCTCTAATGGCTCTGAACATCTCTAATGGCTCTGAACGTCTCTAATGGCTCTGAACGTCTCTAATGGCTCTACAAAATACTTCTCGACTTCCGATTATTTGCAAACACATAATTAGAGTCAATAATTGTGTACTTAGATCATACCAGGTGCAATTTATGTATTCTAGAGTAATTAATTCCCATCCACTGAATTACATTAACAAAACAAAAATATTAAAGATATAAAACCTAAGATTAATTCACCTGTAAATTACATTACCAAGAGCTACACAGATAAACGACCAGAGATTATATTTACAAAACAAATACATTAGACGGATGAGTTTTTAAGTATATGTTGCTTTAGTGAGAGTTTAGAAGTGTTATCACTATATACCTGTTCCAACTTTCTGCCTCAGACTCATGTTAAAATAACAAGAAATTCACTAAAATAAAATATAGTTTTGAGGGGTTTTGTCAGCGGTCCAAAGTTCACTGTGTGTGTGTGTGTATGTGTGTGTGTGTGTGTGTGTGTGTGAAAGCATGTGAAACGCAAAAACTTGCAGATCAACACAAGATGCGCGAATTTTTCAATTCTACAAAAACATTTTATGGCCCAATCACTCATGGCACAGCCCACCTCCGCTCATCCGACGGTAACTCCCTAATTAAAGACGAAGAAGGAATCCGTAAGTGCTGGAACAAACACTAACTTTTGCTGCTCAACCGGAACACCTATGTGGATGTCCTGATTACACAGCAGGTCCCTCAGCATCTAGAGCTGACCCATCTCGGCTATCCTCCATCCCTGGTCGAGGTAGCTACTACCAACAAACAGATGAAAAATAACAAAGCCTCAGGGCCTGATGGAATCCCAGCCGAGGTGTATAAAGCAGGAGGACCTCTGCTTACTAGCCGTCTCCTCTGTGTTAATGATGATAATATGGAAAAATGTAGCACACTTTACACCGTCAATAGCAGTATGTTTTAACAACTTTATTTAAAATTCCCTATTTACTTGTATCAAACTCTTAGGTGGGGCAAATTTTTTATCCCTCCCCCTATAGGAATTGCCTAGTTCATACTACAGATAGTCAAGGGACGACTTAATTGAAGTTTATTAACAACTCAGAGGGCATTACTCAGTCGAGGGTTCATACCTGGAGCTGGGGGACGTGCCCCACAAGCCTAGCGAGCACTTCGGTCACAGGAAGCCTTCGCAGGCCACACAGACACACTATTGAAGATGCTCTCCATAGTGGGACCACCTCCAATCCTAACTCCGGTCTGGCTGCTCCAGGAGCTCCCGCCGGAACCACCAAACGGGCCGCCTATAGGCAAAGGCCCGTGTCGGACTACGGTCCGACAATCTACACACCCTTCCTCCCATCTACAGACCCTAGAAAGAAAAATAAATTAATATTTGATGATATTGATATTGTTCATGAGCAAAGAGCGAGTCATAAGTCGAACATTAACCCACGTCTCACGGCCTAAAACCCCAAAAATAATAATAATAATAATAAGAAGAAGAATAATAAGAATAATAATAATAACAATAATAATAATAACAATAATAATAATAATATTTATAATAAAAATAATAGTAATACTAATAATAATAGTAATAATAATAAAAATAGTAATGGAAGTATTACGCTTATGCTAACCGTGGAAGCCAACTGCTTGTTTGGTTGTGGACTAGTTTAGTGACGTAAGAGCGGATCGTTGACGAAGCTTCGAAACTCATGACTATCTTTCGTTAATAATTATCAGTTATATTTTAGCTAATGGTGGATAGAAGTGATTTAAGAAAATTAATGAGATTATTGATGACGGACCAATCGTGTATGGTGTTCTTTCCGCCGCCCAGTCGATTATTTTCATATGAATCAGTAAAGCGAACCAATGAATTAAAGAATCGAAGCACCTCGGGTTCGCCACTCGCCAGTGATCATTAGAGGTACGGCAGTGGTGACGGCAACATTTGTGTGTGTGTGTGTGTGTGTGTATGGTCAATGGTCATTCAGTATTTTATCGCTATTTCCATGTTTTACGTTTGCTGTTTGTGGATTACCTCGTGTTTGTGGCGTCGTGAGGACTTCCAGGACTCTACGTTGTGGTTATTAGCAGTTGAGTGAAGGTAAGGTGATAACAAGTTGTGTTGTTGTACTGTGGGGTCCAGGGAGGAGGAGGCGGTAGAGTAGCTCTCCGCCTTGTGTACAGGAGTTGTGGATGCCGTAGCTCGGACAGAAAATACAAGGCTATTAAGATGGCTATTAACCAAAGATAGCATGTGGTATAGACAGATATTACTGCTATTAAGATGACTATTAACCAAAGTTAGCATGTGGATAGACAGATAATACTGCTATTAAGATGGCTATTAACCAGAGTTAGCATGTGGTTAGATAGATCATACTGCTATTAAGATGGCTATTAACCAGAGTTAGCATGTGGTTAGATAGATCATACTGCTATTAAGATGGCTATTAACCAAAGTTATGTGGATAGACATATAATACTGCTATTAAGATGGCTATTAAACTAAGCTAATATGTGGATATATGAATTAAATTCAAGAATAAGTATCGGTACCTTGTTGTTGCAGTGCGGGGTACTTATCCACCTGTACTGGGACCTTGATTTTGTTTGAATTTATTGAGTAAAAATCATACATACATGAGGGTTATCGGCCTGGTTATGTCATGTTAAACACCTTGTTCAGTTGAAGTTTTTGTTAGGGTAAGAGTGGTAGGTATCGTCACCGGGGCCCATATGCTGCTATTGCTGAAGTAAATTATGTAATGGGATCACTAACCAACATTTCCAATATAATTATTTGCCCTTGATAGTGTAAATACCTATCGCGTCACTTGGATCAATTCAATTCAATTTCAATTGTTTATTCCTTAATAAAGGAAGCGGGATCCTAGTGGTGCCACTAGGTACCCCTGTACAATAACACCAGAAGCATCTTGCAAGTGTGACAAGTATATACAGTATAAATATTATAAAGGGGCTTTCTAAAGCCTAAAGAAGGAAGGATATTCCTTTAACACATAATCAATGTTATTTCAATAATATCTGGCCAGTATGAGGAGGATCATCGTGTCTCCGTCAGGGGGTCATGGAGTGGTGGTCCAGCGGGCGTCACGGAAGCGTTGTGTGTGGGGACATCTTAGGAGGTAGTGGATAAGGGTGCTGCTGTTGGGTCTCCTGCATAATGCACAAGAGCGTTGCTCAGGGGATGCGGGAATACCAATCTCCCAAGCAAAGTCATACCCAATGATGATACGGGCAGCAATCACGTCCCTTTTCCGCGACCCTTAGCCATAGACATACGAAGTTTACGGAGGACATCGTACCAGGTGGGCGGGGAGTCCAGGGGGATGGCTGCTTCCCGAGCTTCTCTCTGTTTGCGGCGAATTTGGGTCCAAAGCTGTAAAAGTGTTCGGGGAACAACGTAGTCAGGTGTGGCCTTGTTGCAGCCAGTCTTGGCAAGGCCATCTGCTGCCTCAATCCCCAAGATACCGACATGACTGGGTCTCTATAGGAATGTCACAGGACGGCCTGCATCCTGAAGTGTGGATGTTAACCCTCGTATTCGGAGGATGAGGTGCTTATTTTCCCCTGATCCAAATGCGATCCCTTCGAGAGCAGACCTGGAATCGCAGCAGACAAGCAAGGGGCAGAAACCATCTGCTTCGTCCTCAGCGAAAAGGGCAGCAAGGAGGGCTATTAGTTCCGCCTGAGTGGAGTGTAGATATATGAGACGAATATGGCTGTAATATGTAACTCTGTACTAGTTACCATTATTGATTCAGGTCTCTGTATTATATGTTTTATAATCATACTCCCTTTTGTCACCAAGTGTTAGTTCAGGCTTTGGGCACATGCCCGCTGTACGCGCATGCGCAGAGAGAGATACCCAGAGAGATTCCAAGACAGGACGCTGTTTACCCCTGTCTTAACTCCTTTTTGTGTTTGTACCAGAAATAGAACTTACGGACTTGACATCAGTGTGTTTCCTTTACCCCTGAGTGTAAGGACCACCTGAGTCTCCCACATGGAGGATGCCCCGTCAGAAACTCTGAGAGACAGTTTGGGGACAAATGTGGGGTGAAATGAAGCCTAACCTAACCTCACCCCAGTAAATCAAACCAAGTGTGTCTGTAGTGATGATGAATTGTCTTATAATAATTGGGGATAATTCAGCAGCATCAATCATCATTATTCTTCATCACCATTATCATCATCATTCATTATTTATCATCATTCATCATCATCGTCGTCATCACATATACGCCATCATTATCGTCATCATTCATTATTTATCATCGTCGTCATCACATATACGCCATCATTATCGTCATCACTCATCATCATCATCATCACACACACCACACATTACCACATACACCCCTGAGCCCTCTCCCCCGCCCGCCTTGACTACCAGCAGTGTCAGTTGGTACAAATTAGTGGTTATTTCGGTTCGTTTACGCCATTTTGTAGATTTTTTCCTAAAATAAATATATCGTAATATACCAAATAAAAATCTTTGTTTGGCATCTGCAATAAATTCTTATTATCTACCTGACATTACGTGTAATTTATTCAGAATGTATTCATCATGCAGAACCTCTACCTATGGGAATATGTCAACCTGTCGTTTGTATCATGAGTTCTGAGTGGCTGGTCACCACAAAGGAAGCGCTGAATCTGTATCGAGAGTTCTGAGTGGCTGGGCACCACAAACGAAGCGCTGAATCAGGAGTCGAGCTTGGAGCCACATTTCTCTGAACCATCTGTGACTTTTGCTGATCAGCTGAATAAAAAACGTTTCCCATGATTTCCTGCAGAAGCAACTCAGTTTTTCTGTTAGTGAGCATTTACATGTAATATCCGGTCCTTATCATTACAAGAGCGTCGGTTAGATAGAAGTTTCGATTGGGTGATTCAGTGTCTGGGAGTCGAGCTCTCAGTTGTCACTTTGGGAGGTATCAGTACTTTCTTATGGTGTCAAATTAAGCAAAACAAATATGGCCACGCCAGCCATCCGATTAAGTGTTATTGCCAAGGTTCGCAAGTGACGCTTTATATCATGTTCTTCATCACCACAAGAGCTTATGTTCGTACTGGAGATGGTTCAGTGTGTGGTGATGTGGATGAACTTTAGACCAGGGACAGCCAGACGTGGAGGGAGGAAGGGAGCCAGCCAGCCGGCCAGTAGTGAGACGGTCGAGGCGATTAGTGGATGTGTGACGGAAGTTAACGTTTACAAAATGCTCCTAAATTAATACATCCAGTTGTCAAGGATTATAAAATACAGACGCCATCATGTGTGTGTTAGTGTTGAAAAATATAAGGTATGTCGCTGTGTATATTTCCCTTACAACTTATTTCTCTCTCCAATCTACGTCAATTCGATAATCCATTAATTGTATAGAAATGTTGATGACTGGGACTTAATTATACTGAATGATCTTGACAGCTTCACTGGGGTAGAAATCCATTTCAATGTGATTTGGTTGTAGGAGTTTAAGGTTAGGTACCAGAACAAGGCGACCACCCACGCTCATTAACCCGACCTTCTCCCCAAACCATTGTCCAGTTTAGCATTTATACGGAGTCCTTTAACACGGCTTTAGATGATTATGAACATTAGATTAACACCTAATTGATTCCATGATCAAACCTTATAAGTGGTTGTTCCCAGTCGGCGTAATAGAGATGTCTCAACTGTGTACATTATGCCTTCAGTCTTCATTGGTGTTCTAAGTGGTCTATGATTGTCGGGAACAAAATGTAAACAGCACTTTTAGGCTAAAACGTATGTAACAATATAAGCAACTAACCACTCAGCACAGCCTAACACAGCTCGACATTAGCCATCACGTGAAGATTAGGCACCCAATCAGATTTTACTTGTTATACACAGAAGTGCCATTTTTGGTGGGGAGGGGGGGGGGGGGGTGTTAGGATAGTTAATCTTCAGGTGATATAAGATGGGCTGCTGGCATATCTTCGTGATTTCATAATTTTATCTTGTTGAAACCAAACACGATTTCTATGGGCGTTTTAAATCCCAGTGTAAGAGGCGGTGTTACCTTGTTCACCTGATGGTCAAATATTGTAGCCAGGAACAATCAGATACATCTTGAGTACATCAGTTGGTCACTGTGGAGGAATGGTGGTGGTGGGGAAGTGTTTATAGTGGTGGTGGTGGTGGTGGGGAAGTGTTTATAGTGGTGGTGGTGGTGGTGGGGAAGTGTTTATAGTGGTGGTGGTGGTGGGGAAGTGTCTGTTGGTGGTGGTGGTGGTGGGGAAGTGTTTATAGTGTCTGTGGTGGTGGTGGTGGGGAAGTGTTTATAGTGGTGGTGGTGGTGGGGAAGTGTCTGTGGTGGTGGTGGTGGGGAAGTGTTTATAGTGGTGGTGGTGGTGGGGAAGTGTCTGTGGTGGTGGTGGTGGTGGGGAAGTGTCTGTGTTGGTGGCGGTGGGGAAGTGTTTACAGTGGTGGTGGTGGGGAAGTGTTTACAGTGGTGGTGGCGGTGGGGAAGTGTTTATAGTGGTGGTGGTGGTGGGGAAGTGTCTGTGGTGGTGGTGGTGGGGAAGTGTTTATAGTGGTGGTGGTGGTGGGGAAGTGTCTGTGTTGGTGGCGGTGGGGAAGTGTCTGTGGTGGTGGTGAAGTGTCTGTTGTGGTGGGGAAGTGTCTGTGGTGGTGGTGGTGGGGAAGTGTTTATAGTGGTGGTGGTGGGGAAGTGTTTATAGTGGTGGTGGTGGTGGGGAAGTGTTTATAGTGGTGGTGGTGGGGAAGTGTTTATAGTGGTGGTGGTGGGGAAGTGTCTGTTGGTGGTGGTGGTGGGGAAGTGTCTGTGGTGGTGGTGGTGGTGGGGAAGTGTTTATAGTGGTGGTGGGGAAGTGTTTATAGTGGTGGTGGTGGGGAAGTGTTTATAGTGGTGGTGGTGGTGGTGGGGAAGTGTCTGTTGGTGGTGGTGGTGGGGAAGTGTCTGTTGGTGGTGGTGGTGGGGAAGTGTTTATAGTGGTGGTGGTGGTGGTGGGGAAGTGTCTGTGGTGGTGGTGGTGGTGGGGAAGTGTTTATAGTGGTGGTGGGGAAGTGTCTGCGTTGGTGGCGGTGGGGAAGTGTTTATAGTGGTGGTGGTGGTGGGGAAGTGTCTGTGTTGGTGGTGGTGGGGAAGTGTTTATAGTGGTGGTGGTGGTGGTGGGGAAGTGTCTGTGGTGGTGGTGGTGAGGAAGTGTTTATAGTGGTGGTGGTGGGGAAGTGTTTATAGTGGTGGTGGCGGTGGGGAAGTGCTTATAGTGGTGGTGGTGGTGGGGAAGTGTCTGTGGTGGTGGTGGTGGGGAAGTGTTTATAGTGGTGGTGGTGGTGGAGAAGTGTCTTGTGTTGGTGGCGGTGGGGAAGTGTCTGTTGTGGTGGGGAAGTGTCTGTTGTGGTGGGGAAGTGTCTGTGGTGGTGGTGGGGAGGTGTTTATAGTGGTGGTGGTGGTGGGGAAGTGTCTGTGGTGGTGGCGGTGGGGAAGTGTTTATAGTGGTGGTGGCGGTGGGGAAGTGTCTGTGGTGGTGGTGGTGGTGGGGAAGTGTTTATAGTGGTGGTGGTGGTGGGGAAGTGTTTATAGTGGTGGTGGTGGTGGGGAAGTGTCTGTTGTGGTGGGGAAGTGTCTGTGGTGGTGGTGGGGAAGTGTTTATAGTGGTGGTGGTGGTGGGGAAGTGTCTGTGGTGGTGGCGGTGGGGAAGTGTTTATAGTGGTGGTGGCGGTGGGGAAGTGTCTGTGGTGGTGGTGGGGAAGTGTTTATAGTGGTGGTGGTGGTGGGGAAGTGTCTGTGGTGGTGGTGGGGAAGTGTTTATAGTGGTGGTGGTGGTGGGGAAGTGTCTGTGGTGGTGGTGGGGAAGTGTCTGTGGTGGTGGTGGGGAGGTGTTTATAGTGGTGGTGGCGGTGGGGAAGTGTCTGTGGTGGTGGCGGTGGGGAAGTGTTTATAGTGGTGGTGGTGGTGGGGAAGTGTCGGTGGTGGTGGCGGTGGGGAAGTGTTTATAGTGGTGGTGGTGGTGGGGAAGTGTCTGTGGTGGTGGTGGGGAAGTGTTTATAGTGGTGGTGGTGGTGGGGAAGTGTCTGTGGTGGTGGTGGTAGGGAAGTGTTTATGGTGGTGGTGGGGAAGTGTCTGTGGTGGTGGTGGGGAAGTGTTTATAGTGGTGGTGGTGGTGGGGAAGTGTTTATAGTGGTGGTGGTGGTGGGGAAGTGTCTGTGGTGGTGGCGGTGGGGAAGTGTCTGTGGCGGTGGGGAAGTGTTTATCGTGGTGGTGAAGTGTTTATAGTGGTGGTGGTGGTGGGGAAGTGTCTGTGTTGGTGGTGGTGGGGAAGTGTTTATAGTGGTGGTGGGGAAGTGTTTATAGTGGTGGTGGTGGTGGGGAAGTGTCTGTGTTGGTGGCGGTGGGGAAGTGTTTATAGTGGTGGTGGTGGTGGGGAAGTGTCTGTGGTGGTGGGGAAGTGTTTATAGTGGTGGTGGGGAAGTGTCTGTGGTGGTGGCGGTGGGGAAGTGTTTATAGTGGTGGTGGTGGTGGGGAAGTGTTTATAGTGGTGGTGGTGGTGGGGAAGTGTTTATAGTGGTGGTGGGGAAGTGTTTATAGTGGTGGTGGTGGGGAAGTGTTTATAGTGGTGGTGATGGTGGTGGGGAAGTGTTTATAGTGGTGGTGGTGGTGGTGGGGAAGTGTTCATGGTGGTGGTGGGGAAGTGTCTGTTGGTGGTGGTGGTGGGGAAGTGTCTGTTGGTGGTGGTGGTGGGGAAGTGTCTGTGGTGGTGGTGGTGGGGAAGTGTTTATAGTGGTGGTGGTGGTGGGGAAGTGTCTGTGTTGGTGGCGGTGGGGAAGTGTTTATAGTGGTGGTGGTGGTGGGGAAGTGTCTGTGTTGGTGGTGGTGGGGAAGTGTTTATAGTGGTGGTGGTGGTGGGGAAGTGTCTGTGGTGGTGGCGGTGGGGAAGTGTTTATAGTGGTGGTGGTGGTGGGGAAGTGTCTGTGGTGGTGGTGGGGAAGTGTTTATAGTGGTGGTGGTGGTGGGGAAGTGTCTGTGGTGGTGGTGGGGAAGTGTTTATAGTGGTGGTGGTGGTGGGGAAGTGTTTATAGTGGTGGTGGTGGTGGGGAAGTGTTTATAGTGGTGGTGGTGGTGGGGAAGTGTTTATAGTGGTGGTGGTGGTGGGGAAGTGTCTGTGGTGGTGGCGGTGGGGAAGTGTCTGTGGCGGTGGGGAAGTGTTTATAGTGGTGGTGGTGGGGAAGTGTTTATAGTGGTGGTGGTGGGGGGAAGTGTTTATAGTGGTGTTGGTGGTGGTTGGGAAGTGTTTATAGTGGTGGTGGGGAAGTGTTCATAGTGGTGGTGGTGGTGGGGAAGTGTTTATAGTGGTGGTGGGGAAGTGTTTATAGTGGTGGTGGTGGTGGGGAAGTGTTTATAGTGGTGGTGGGGAAGTGTTTATAGTGGTGGTGGTGGTGGGGAAGTGTCTGTGGTGGTGGCGGTGGGGAAGTGTTTATAGTGGTGGTGGCGGTGGGGAAGTGTTTATAGTGGTGGTGGTGGTGGGGAAGTGTTTATAGTGGTGGTGGTGGTGGGGAAGTGTTTATAGTGGTGGTGGGGAAGTGTTTACTGTGGTGGTGGTGGGGAAGTGTTTATAGTGGTGGTGGTGGTGGGGAAGTGTTTATAGTGGTGGTGGGGAAGTTTTTATAGTGGTGGTGGCGGTGGGGAAGTGTCTGTGGTGGTGGTGGGGAAGTGTTTTTAGTGGTGGTGGTGGTGGGGAAGTGTTTATAGTGGTGGTGGTGGTGGGGAAGTGTTTATAGTGGTGGTGGGGAAGTGTTTATAGTGGTGGTGGTGGGGAAGTGTTTATAGTGGTGGTGGTGGGGAAGTGTCTGTTGGTGGTGGTGGTGGGGAAGTGTTTATAGTGGTGGTGGTGGTGGTGGGGAAGTGTCTGTTGTGGTGGTGGTGGGGAAGTGTTTATAGTGGTGGTGGTGGTGGGGAAGTGTCTGTGTTGGTGGCGGTGGGGAAGTGTTTATAGTGGTGGTGGTGGTGGGGAAGTGTCTGTGTTGGTGGTGGTGGGGAAGTGTTTATAGTGGAGGTGGTGGTGGGGAAGTGTCTGTGGTGGTGGCGGTGGGGAAGTGTATATGGTGGTGGTGGTGGTGGTGGGGAAGTGTTTATAGTGGTGGTGGTGGTGGTGGGGAAGTGTTTATAGTGGTGGTGGCGGTGGGGAAGTGTTTATAGTGGTGGTGGTGGGGAAGTGTTTATAGTGGTGGTGGTGGTGGGGAAGTGTCTGTGTTGGTGGCGGTGGGGAAGTGTCTGTGGTGGTCGTGGTGGTGGGGAAGTGTCTGTTGTGGTGGGGAAGTGTCTGTGGTGGTGGTGGGGAAGTGTTTATAGTGGTGGTGGGGAAGTGTCTGTGGTGGTGGCGGTGGGGAAGTGTTTATAGTGGTGGTGGCGGTGGGGAAGTGTCTGTGGTGGTGGTGGTGAAGTGTTTATAGTGGTGGTGGTGGTGGGGAAGTGTCTGTGGTGGTGGTGGTGGGGAAGTGTTTATAGTGGTGGTGGTGGTGGGGAAGTGCTTATAGTGGTGGTGGGGAAGTGTCTGTGGTGGTGGTGGTGGGGAAGTGTTTATAGTGGTGGTGGTGGTGGGGAAGTGTTTATAGTGGTGGTGGTGGTGGGGAAGTGTCTGTGGTGGTGGCGGTGGGGAAGTGTTTATAGTGGTGGTGGCGGTGGGGAAGTGTTTATAGTGGTGGTGGTGGTGGGGAAGTGTTTATAGTGGTGGTGGTGGTGGGGAAGTGTTTATAGTGGTGGTGGGGAAGTGTTTACTGTGGTGGTGGTGGGGAAGTGTTTATAGTGGTGGTGGTGGTGGGGAAGTGTTTATAGTGGTGGTGGGGAAGTGTTTATAGTGGTGGTGGTGGGGAAGTGTTTATAGTGGTGGTGGCGGTGGGGAAGTGTCTGTGGTGGTGGTGGGGAAGTGTTTTTAGTGGTGGTGGGGAAGTGTTTATAGTGGTGGTGGTGGTGGGGAAGTGTTTATAGTGGTGGTGGTGGGGAAGTGTTTATAGTGGTGGTGGTGGTGGTGGGGAAGTGTCTGTTGGTGGTGGTGGTGGGGAAGTGTTTATAGTGGTGGTGGTGGTGGTGGGGAAGTGTCTGTTGTGGTGGTGGTGGGGAAGTGTTTATAGTGGTGGTGGTGGTGGGGAAGTGTCTGTGTTGGTGGCGGTGGGGAAGTGTTTATAGTGGTGGTGGTGGTGGGGAAGTGTCTGTGTTGGTGGTGGTGGGGAAGTGTTTATAGTGGTGGTGGTGGTGGGGAAGTGTCTGTGGTGGTGGCGGTGGGGAAGTGTATATGGTGGTGGTGGTGGGGAAGTGTTTATAGTGGTGGTGGTGGTGGGGAAGTGTTTATAGTGGTGGTGGCGGTGGGGAAGTGTTTATAGTGGTGGTGGTGGTGGGGAAGTCTCTGTGGTGGTGGTGGTGGGGAAGTGTTTATAGTGGTGGTGGTGGTGGGGAAGTGTCTGTGTTGGTGGCGGTGGGGAAGTGTCTGTGGTGGTGGTGGTGGGGAAGTGTCTGTTGTGGTGGGGAAGTGTCTGTGGTGGTGGTGGGGAAGTGTTTATAGTGGTGGTGGGGAAGTGTCTGTGGTGGTGGCGGTGGGGAAGTGTTTATAGTGGTGGTGGCGGTGGGGAAGTGTCTGTGGTGGTGGTGGTGGTGGGGAAGTGTTTATAGTGGTGGTGGTGGTGGGGAAGTGTCTGTGGTGGTGGTGGTGGGGAAGTGTTTATAGTGGTGGTGGTGGTGGGGAAGTGTCTGTGGTGGTGGTGGGGAAGTGCTTATAGTGGTGGTGGGGAAGTGTCTGTGGTGGTGGTGGTGGGGAAGTGTTTATAGTGGTGGTGGTGGTGGGGAAGTGTTTATAGTGGTGGTGGTGGTGGGGAAGTGTCTGTGTTGGTGGCGGTGGGGAAGTGTCTGTGGTGGTGGCGGTGGGGAAGTGTTTATAGTGGTGGTGGCGGTGGGGAAGTGTTTATAGTGGTGGTGGTGGTGGGGAAGTGTTTATAGTGGTGGTGGTGGTGGGGAAGTGTTTATAGTGGTGGTGGGGAAGTGTTTACTGTGGTGGTGGTGGGGAAGTGTTTATAGTGGTGGTGGTGGTGGGGAAGTGTTTATAGTGGTGGTGGGGAAGTGTTTATAGTGGTGGTGGTGGGGAAGTGTTTATAGTGGTGGTGGCGGTGGGGAAGTGTCTGTGGTGGTGGTGGGGAAGTGTTTTTAGTGGTGGTGGGGAAGTGTTTATAGTGGTGGTGGTGGTGGGGAAGTGTTTATAGTGGTGGTGGGGAAGTGTTTATAGTGGTGGTGGTGGGGAAGTGTTTATAGTGGTGGTGGTGGTGGTGGTGGGGAAGTGTCTGTTGGTGGTGGTGGTGGGGAAGTGTTTATAGTGGTGGTGGTGGGGAAGTGTCTGTTGTGGTGGTGGTGGGGAAGTGTTTATAGTGGTGGTGGTGGTGGGGAAGTGTCTGTGGTGGTGGGGAAGTGTCTGTGGCGGTGGGGAAGTGTTTATAGTGGTGGTGGTGGTGGGGAAGTGTCTGTGTTGGTGGTGGTGGGGAAGTGTTTATAGTGGTGGTGGTGGTGGGGAAGTGTCTGTGGTGGTGGCGGTGGGGAAGTGTATATGGTGGTGGTGGTGGTGGTGGGGAAGTGTTTATGGTGGTGGTGGGGAAGTGTTTATAGTGGTGGTGGCGGTGGGGAAGTGTTTATAGTGGTGGTGGTGGTGGGGAAGTCTCTGTGGTGGTGGTGGTGGGGAAGTGTTTATAGTGGTGGTGGTGGTGGGGAAGTGTCTGTGTTGGTGGCGGTGGGGAAGTGTCTGTGGTGGTGGTGGTGGGGAAGTGTCTGTTGTGGTGGGGAAGTGTCTGTGGTGGTGGTGGGGAAGTGTTTATAGTGGTGGTGGTGGTGGGGAAGTGTCTGTGGTGGTGGCGGTGGGGAAGTGTTTATAGTGGTGGTGGCGGTGGGGAAGTGTCTGTGGTGGTGGTGGGGAAGTGTTTATAGTGGTGGTGGTGGTGGGGAAGTGTTTATAGTGGTGGTGGTGGTGGGGAAGTGTCTGTGGTGGTGGTGGGGAAGTGCTTATAGTGGTGGTGGTGGTGGGGAAGTGTCTGTGGTGGTGGGGAAGTGTTTATAGTGGTGGTGGTGGTGGGGAAGTGTTTGTAGTGGTGGTGGTGAAGTGTCTGTGTTGGTGGCGGTGGGGAAGTGTCTGTGGTGGTGGTGGTGGGGAAGTGTCTGTTGTGGTGGGGAAGTGTCTGTGGTGGTGGTGGGGAAGTGTTTATAGTGGTGGTGGCGGTGGGGAAGTGTTTATAGTGGTGGTGGCGGTGGGGAAGTGTCTGTGGTGGTGGTGGGGAAGTGTTTATAGTGGTGGTGGTGGTGGTGGGGAAGTGTTTATAGTGGTGGTGGTGGTGGGGAAGTGTCTGTGGTGGTGGTGGGGAAGTGTTTATAGTGGTGGTGGTGGTGGGGAAGTGTCTGTGGTGGTGGTGGGGAAGTGTTTATAGTGGTGGTGGGGAAGTGTCTGTGGTGGTGGGGAAGTGTTTATAGTGGTGGTGGCGGTGGGGAAGTGTTTATAGTGGTGGTGGTGGTGGGGAAGTGTTTATAGTGGTGGTGGGGAAGTGTTTATAGTGGTGGTGGTGGGGAAGTGTTTATAGTGGTGGTGGTGGTGGTGGTGGGGAAGTGTCTGTTGGTGGTGGTGGTGGGGAAGTGTTTATAGTGGTGGTGGTGGTGGTGGGGAAGTGTCTGTTGTGGTGGTGGTGGGGAAGTGTTTATAGTGGTGGTGGTGGTGGGGAAGTGTCTGTGGTGGTGGGGAAGTGTCTGTGGCGGTGGGGAAGTGTTTATAGTGGTGGTGGTGGGGAAGTGTTTATAGTGGTGGTGGTGGTGGGGAAGTGTTTATAGTGGTGGTGGTGGTGGGGAAGTGTTTATAGTGGTGGTGGTGGTGGGGAAGTGTCTATGTGGTGGTGGTGGGGAAGTGTTTATAGTGGTGGTGGGGAAGTGTCTGTGGTGGTGGTGGTGGGGAAGTGTTTATAGTGGTGGTGGTGGTGGGGAAGTGTTTATAGTGGTGGTGGTGGTGGGGAAGTGTCTGTGTTGGTGGCGGTGGGGAAGTGTCTGTGGTGGTGGTGGTGGGGAAGTGTCTGTTGTGGTGGGGAAGTGTCTGTGGTGGTGGTGGGGAAGTGTCTGTGGTGGTGGCGGTGGGGAAGTGTTTATTGTGGTGGTGGCGGTGGGGAAGTGTCTGTGGTGGTGGTGGGGAAGTGTTTATAGTGGTGGTGGTGGGGAAGTGTTTATAGTGGTGGTGGTGGTGGGGAAGTGTCTGTGGTGGTGGGGAAGTGTTTATTGTGGTGGTGGTGGTGGGGAAGTGTCTGTGGTGGTGGTGGGGAAGTGTTTATAGTGGTGGTGGGGAAGTGTCTGTGGTGGTGGTGGTGGGGAAGTGTTTATAGTGGTGGTGGCGGTGGGGAAGTGTTTATAGTGGTGGTGGTGGTGGGGAAGTGTCTGTGGTGGTGGCGGTGGGGAAGTGTTTATAGTGGTGGTGGTGGTGGGGAAGTGTCTGTGGTGGTGGTGGGGAAGTGTTTAAAGTGGTGGTGGTGGTGGGGAAGTGTCTGTGGTGGTGGTGGTGGGGAAGTGTTTATAGTGGTGGTGGTGGTGGGGAAGTGTTTATAGTGGTGGTGGTGGTGGGGAAGTGTCTGTCTCGGTGGGGAAGTGTTTATAGTGGTGGTGGTGGGGAAGTGTTTATAGTGGTGGTGGTGGTGGGGAAGTGTTTATAGTGGTGGTGGTGGTGGGGAAGTGTCTGTGTTGGTGGTGGTGGGGAAGTGTTTATAGTGGTGGTGGTGGTGGGGAAGTGTCTGTGTTGGTGGCGGTGGGGAAGTGTTTATAGTGGTGGTGGTGGTGGGGAAGTGTCTGTGGTGGTGGGGAAGTGTTTATAGTGGTGGTGGTGGTGGGGAAGTGTTTATAGTGGTGGTGGTGGTGGGGAAGTGTCTGTGGTGGTGGCGGTGGGGAAGTGTTTATAGTGGCGGTGGGGAAGTGTTTATAGTGGTGGTGGTGGTGGGGAAGTGTTTATAGTGGTGGTGGTGGTGGGGAAGTGTTTGTGGTGGTGGTGGGGAAGTGTTTATAGTGGTGGTGGTGGTGGGGAAGTGTCTGTGGTGGTGGTGGGGAAGTGTTTATAGTGGTGGTGGTGGTGGGGAAGTGTTTATAGTGGTGGTGGGGAAGTGTTTATAGTGGTGGTGGTGGTGGGGAAGTGTTTATAGTGGTGGTGGTGGTGGTGGGGAAGTGTTTATAGTGGTGGTGGTGGTGGGGAAGTGTTTATAGTGGTGGTGGTGGGGAAGTGTTTATAGTGGTGGTGGGGAAGTGTCTATAGTGGTGGTGGTGGTGGGGAAGTGTTTATAGTGGTGGTGGGGAAGTGTCTGTGGTGGTGGTGGTGGGGAAGTGTTTATAGTGGTGGTGGTGGTGGGGAAGTGTTTATAGTGGTGGTGGTGGTGGTGGGGAAGTGTCTGTGGCGGTGGGGAAGTGTTTATAGTGGTGGTGGTGGGGAAGTGTTTATAGTGGTGGTGGTGGGGGGGAAGTGTTTATAGTGGTGGTGGTGGTGGGGAAGTGTCTGTGTTGGTGGTGGTGGGGAAGTGTTTATAGTGGTGGTGGTGGTGGGGAAGTGTCTGTGTTGGTGGCGGTGGGGAAGTGTTTATAGTGGTGGTGGTGGTGGGGAAGTGGTGGTGGTGGTGGGGAAGTGTTTATAGTGGTGGTGGGGAAGTGTTTATAGTGGTGGTGGTGGTGGGGAAGTGTCTGTGGTGGTGGCGGTGGGGAAGTGTTTATAGTGGTGGTGGCGGTGGGGAAGTGTTTATAGTGGTGGTGGTGGTGGGGAAGTGTTTATAGTGGTGGTGGTGGTGGGGAAGTGTTTGTGGTGGTGGTGGGGAAGTGTTTATAGTTTTGGTGGTGGTGGGGAAGTGTCTGTGGTGGTGGTGGGGAAGTGTTTATAGTGGTGGTGGTGGTGGGGAAGTGTTTATAGTGGTGGTGGGGAAGTGTTTATAGTGGTGGTGGTGGGGAAGTGTTTATAGTGGTGGTGGCGGTGGGGAAGTGTCTGTGGTGGTGGTGGGGAAGTGTTTTTAGTGGTGGTGGTGGTGGGGAAGTGTTTATAGTGGTGGTGGGGAAGTGTTTATAGTGGTGGTGGTGGGGAAGTGTTTATAGTGGTGGTGGTGGTGGGGAAGTGTTTATAGTGGTGGTGGTGGTGGGGAAGTGTTTATAGTGGTGGTGGTGGGGAAGTGTTTATAGTGGTGGTGGGGAAGTGTTTATAGTGGTGGTGGGGAAGTGTCTGTGGTGGTGGTAGGTAACTCACTTGCCAACCTCCAATCACCAGTGTAAAGGTGATATTTTCGACAAGTAGAATAACATACTTTTGTGCTATAAATTATTACATAGTCAAGTGAAGTATAATGGTCAAATAAATAGTTTACTTTCCATTATCACCGTATTTACTGTGTTGGGAAAAAATATTTGTGACCTTCGTAAGATATTCACTGATATCTAGGGAAATGAAGAAGAGAAATTAAAGAATAGCACTAGCAGAAAGAGGATGTTCTTAAGAAGATAAATAAATTAAAGAAGACAAAATCCTCAGGGCCGGATGAAATTTTCCCTCGAGTTTTGAAAGAGTGTAAGGAACATATTAGCGGACCCCTCGTAAACTTATTTACAAATCATTAGACAGTTGAATTAACTTTCCCTCCTTTTTTTTATAACTTTTAAAACAGATAAGAAAAGTTGTAATACTTTGTAAATCCTACGACATATCTCACTTGATTCCTCCTCTTTCTCCTTCACCTCTTCCTTCTCTTCTTTCCTTACCTCTTTTTTTCCCTCATTCTCATTCATAGAAAAATATGTGTGAAGTGGTGGCTTAAGGGATTGTATGTCATTAGTGTAGTTAGTTCAAGTGATTGGTTCCGTCCCGTCTATCTCTGCTGTGTGCGCGTGCGTGCGTGTTTCTAGTGCTGAACATTCGGAGTTTACTTTTGTTGTGAGCTTACGACACACGACAATTTCAGAGCACGATCGCTATTGGTTATTGTAAGCTTCTAAGTCTTATCGTTCGTACTGTCTCGTACCACAGTGATTGGAGACTAAGAATCATCGGGTGTCTAGTGTTTGACGTAAAAGCCTCCTTTGGTTAATCACCTCGTTTATATGCCACAGTGATTGGAAACTATTAAAGAATTAGACCTTTTGTCTCTATAATTGTGTGGAAGTCAATTATCGATTCGCATCAGACAATGATTGGAATCCCATCACAATACAAATCCTTGAAATGATTAGATATTGACGATGTTTGGTTGTGAGTGATTATTGTTTTATTTTGCTTTATATTCCTCCGTTGGTGTTTGTCTTCGCGTCCTGTTGTATTTTATTTCCACCCCTCCCCACGACCCCTACCCCTCCCCACAACTCCTACCCCTCCCCACGACCCCTCCCCCTCCCCACGACCCCTTCCCCTCCCCACAACTCCTACCCCTCCACCCGACCCCTCCCCACGACCCCTCCACCCGACCCCTCCCCACGACCCCTCCCCCCTTCCCCACAACCCCTACACCACCCCATCACCCCTCTCTAACCACCTCCACGCCATCCAACGGTGCTCGGTGGCCCGTGGCCCAAGTGCCCTGCGCTATTGACCAACTGGTTATTGAAATGATTGTCAACTGTAGGTGGGCCAGACTCACCACACCTCCCGGATATTGAAGTTGGTGAGCAAATACATGAAAATATTTGACCCAGTTCATTTATGTTTTTCTGGCACGGGAAAATTGTCGTGGACGAGGAGGACTTGTGGCGAGTAAACACCTCAGGGAGATGTGTGCGTTTCTTGGTTTGTGTATACACGTATGCATAGACACTTGCTTACACACGCACAGGTATACGCACGCACACACACACACACACACTCAGTTGTGTATTATATCCCGTCTCGTGCCAACGTGGAAGATAATCAATGTAATTAAGGGTTGTGACTAAAGGCCTAAAAGATATGTCAGAAATGATGAGTCTAGTTTCTGCTTCACGTACCCAGTGTTACGGGGTGTCCCAATGCCTTTATTTGTGTCGGTGTGTAGGCCTAACACCCGTCACCTGTAAGACCTGAATTTTTAAGGAAAACTCTAAAGATAAATTACGATTTTAAGGAACTTTCATAGTTTCAAGTCCGATATTAATAACAAAGTTAACATTCTCCCAGGAAAATTTCAGATTAATTCGAGTATTTAATTATCTACAGTGTGTTCAATAAGTAATGCAACTGTTATCTATTCACTTGTCTCTTATTCTTGGTTTTCGTTGTGTAAAAAAGATGGACGTTTGTGTTTATGTGTTGTATTTACATTATTAAACATAAGGTTATTTTCTTCCACGGGTAATAGGTTACTTATTGGACACCCTGTATATAGGAATTTAACTATATACTGTATAAATATAATAAATTGAAAATGGTATTCCCCGCAATTAAGTAATAACCCAACCCAACCTAACCTAACCTAGCTTAAAATTTGTGGACGTCAAAGTGAATAGATGTTTAACACAGCATTTATCCAGACAGTTTGTTTGTGTTGGTGTTTCAGTGTGACGTCAATAGTCAACACGGCACAGACAGACAAGCACAGATATTTCTTACACCGGCTTTTGTTCTGTAGTTAATTGGTGAAAAAATATACTTGTGAACTTATTTTTATTTTTTAGGGCAGAAGCTTAATAATACGTCATTATCATTATACCTGAAATCTCTGTTATTTTGATCTGAGTTGAGTGGGTCAACAGCATACACACCTCGTAGCTCTCTCTCACTCTCTCTCGTCCACTCTTCAGCCTCCTGCTCTCGTCCTTCTTACCATCCTTTCCTCCCCTGTTCCCTCACTTAATATTTTACCTTTCCAGTCTTCCCCCTTTTCCTTCCATCCCTTCCTACATCTCTCCCCTTCTTCCCACTCCCACCTTTCCCACCACGTGACCCCCTCCCCCGCCACGCCTCCTCCAAAGTATCCCATCTCTGGATTCTTTAATAACCAACATTATTTTCTTTTATTTGTAATTTTTTTGATGAATGAATTACGTAATAAAACTCTTTAAAATCATTATGAAAAACTTCAATTCCGGTTTGTATTTTCCATTAGTTATTTTTTTTGTTATCTTAATAATTTTTTCGATAAATCTTTCATTTCGTTTGATAAGAACTTTTTCCATTTCTCTTAATTTAGTTTTTAATTTTGTTCCTGTTTTAATTGCTGACTTTTTATACACGTGCTCTCCTCACAATACATTTGGTAAAAGACCAATAACAGTCCCACTGTGTGTCTCAGGGAAGGTAAACATACGACAGACACTCAAACAGCACCATCATCTCATAAAAGTCTTCGACACTTATTGAATGAAACATAAATGGATGGAAGTAACAGAGTTTTTTTTTGTATAATTGTTAACTTATTTTGTGTCTTATTGTTGGTTTGTTTGGTATTGGTTTATGTTACGGTTTAATATGGTGTGAATGTAGAAAATATTAGTTTGAATCTTTTTGTTTACACACACACACACACACACACTACGGACTTATAAAAAATATCCCAGAATTACTTCAGATCGTAAAAGTAAAGTTCTTCAGGAAGAATCTAACTTCACAAACTCTGTTAAATCTCATGCCAAATTTTGAACCCAATTATCACGTACAGGTAGTTGCTAATTGGCTAAATTGGCTCGGAGATTTAGGCTAGTCAAGCTCATCTGTGGTCAGTTTACTTAAGCTCAGTAAAGGGTTAAGTTATATATATATATATATATATATATGTATATGTATGTATATATATATATGTATATATATATATATATATATATGTATATGTATGTATATATATATATATATATGTAACCGGTCGGAATTTACTGGACTTTAATTTCTCACTTGACTTGGGGTTTATTTAAAATTAATAGATGGTAATGGCAGTGGAAGCGCCCCTTTGAGAAAAATCCCGAACCAGCACAAGAACACTTACTCTACTAACAAATAAATTGTCCGTGACCCGTGGAAGGATAGCGTCTGTGACTGGGATGAATGAGACACACTGTTACATTTAGACACTTATATTCCCTCCAACACTACAAACACAATCCAATAGTGGTACACCAATATGCCCACCTCTTAGCTTGAACTTAAACACTACTCTGGGGAATAAAAGTTATACAGGATCTAGAAATTATGAAGAAACTCAGGCAACAATAAATTTGAAGTATTAAGAACTGTTGCGTGCACACATGAAACAGGCCTTACAGGCTTTCACACAGTAATACATCAGTCACTGAGGAAATGGTAATACAAATGAGAACTTAAATACTCTACAATGAATAGGCCTTAAGGGCACTCAACAAAATTATAGCACCCCAACAGATGCACACTTCCTAACCTAACCTAACCACTACTCTGGGGAACAAGGTTATACCTGAGATCAGAATTATGAAGAACAATCAGAGGCATTAAAAGAATCAAATCACAGTATCACTCTGGTTCCACTTGATGGCACAATATTATCAAAATTATCTAGAAACTATTAAACTACACCCGTAATAAGGGAGGGAAAATGTTCCTCCAGGTATCTCCTGGAGACCTAGACTCACGGTCTCAGTGTGTGACCATTAGTCTACTCAGATAGCCTCAGTGTACTCCCAGTGCGTCCATAAAGCGGACGGGAGTGAGCCGATCAGACCTTGTACAGTTGAGAGAAGCTTTAGCGTCCCGTTAGCAAGAGGGTTTCGCTAGCAGCTCGGGACACGTGGTGATGTGCCCGGAGTGGTAAGAACTGATCACCCACTGCTGGTCCCGGGTCGTTTAGTTGTCGGGAGCACTCGTTCACTCAAGAGATCCTTTGCTACCCCGCTAAACAGTGACAGGCCTACTTTGCTCGGTCCAATGGCGACAATCGCCACCCTCAATCATCAACGGCAGTCTCAAACGGCAGTCAATCTCTCGCAGTCAACTCCGGGTCAACTCCAGTCAAGTGGGTTCTCACGGAAACCCTGAAATGAACTCACTGTTAGCTCTAGTTTACTTTATCACTGCCCTATCTAACCCTGTCTGAGATCGAATGAGACTTACTTGTTATACTGCAATATTTCAGCACAGGTGACTAGGCCACGTGACTATTTCTGGGACAGACGCGCAGAGACGTCTTGTTTGTATGAGTGCTATCCGGGACTGAGAGAGAGGCCGGGTCGTCTCTCAAGGCGTCAGCTTAGGCCTACGTGACCTATTTTCCGCCTAACTAATAACTCCTTGGGACACCCTTTAACATCATTCAGACTGCTAAACGATCTATAATAATTTAAAATTCAATAATAGTCCCTTACTTCATGAATCGCATCATTATTAAATCGGTAACTACATTTAATATCATATAGGCCTAATTCCACCATCTCCCGCTATGAGCAGGAAGCGCTCTCTCCCCTCCCATGACCTTGAACGCTCAGTGTTGCCAATGGCGGGGCATTCGAAATTACTCTGAAATTTCTGAATATTATATATATATATATTATATATATATATATATATACAGTATACAATATATATATATGTAATATTCAGAAATTTCAGAGTAATTTCGAATGCCCCGCCATTAGCGGTACTGAGCGTTCAAGGTCGTCTGAGGGAAGAGAGCGCTCCCCGCACATAGTGGGAGATTGCGGAACTAGGCCTATATGATATTAAATGTAATTTACCGGATTAATAATGATGCGATTCATGAAGTTAAGGGACTATTATTGAATTTGAAATTATTATAGATCGTTTAGCAGTCTGAATGATGTTAAAGGGTGTCCCAAGGAGTTATTAGTTAGGCGGAAAATAGGTCACGTAGGCCTAAGCTAACGCCTTGAGAGGACACGAGGCGGGCTCTCTCTCAGTCCCGGATAGCAATCACACGAACAAGACGTCCCTGCGCGTCTGTCCCAGAAATAGTCACGTGGCCTAGTCACCTGTGCTGAAATATTGCAGTATAACAAGTAAGTCTCATTCGATCTCAGACAGGGTTAGATAGGGCAGTGATAAAGTAAACTAGAGCTAACAGTGAGTTCATTTCAGGGTTTCCGTGAGAACCCACTTGACTGAAGTTGACTGGAGTTGACCTGAGATTGACTGCCGTTTGAGACTGCCGTTGAGGATTGAGGGTGGCGATTGTCGCCATTGGACCGATCAAAGTAGGCTTGTCACTGTTTAGCGGGGTAGCAAAGGATCTCTTGAGTGAACGAGTGCTCCCGACAACTAAACGACACGGGACGCTAAAGCTTCTCTCAACTGTACAAGGTCTGATTGGCTCACTCCCGTCCGCTTTATGGACGCACTGGGAGTACACTGAGGCTATCTGAGTAGACTAATGGTCACACACTGAGACCGTGAGTCTAGGCCTCTAGGAGATACCTGGAGGAACATTTTCCCTCCCTTATTACGGGTGTAATTTAATAGTTTCTAGATAATTTTGATAATATTGTTTTGAATGTTTGTGCCATCAAGTGGAACCAGAGTGATACTGTGATTTGATTCTTTTAATGCCTCTGATTGTTCTTCATAATTCTGATCTCAGGTATAACCTTGTTCCCCAGAGTAGTGGTTAGGTTAGGTTAGGAAGTGTGTATCTGTTGGGGTGCTATAATTTTGTTGAGTGCCCTTAAGGCCTATTCATTGTAGAGTATTTAATTTCATATTTTATTACCATTTCCTTAGTGACTGATATAATTTTGTTGAGTGCCCTTAAGGCCTATTCATTGTAGAGTATTTAATTTCTCATTTTTATTACCATTCCTCAGTGACATATAATTTTGTTGAGTGCCCTTAAGGCCTATTCATTGTAGAGTAGTTAATTTCTTTTTTTGGTACCTAAGTGACTGATATTATTGTGTGAAAGCCTTTAAGGCCTGTTTCATGTGTGCACGGAACAGTTCTTAATACTTCAAATTTATTGTTGCCTGAGGTTCTAATAATTTTTATATCATGTATAACTTTTATTCCCCAGAGTAGTGTTTTAAGCTCAAGTTAAGAGGTGCGCATATTGGTGTACCATTATTGGATTGTGTTTGTAGTGTTGGAGGGAATATAAGTGTCTAAATGTAACAGTGTGTCTCATTCATCCCAGTCACAGATGCTATCCTTCCACGGGTCACGGACAATTTATTTTGTTTAGTAGTTTTAAGTGTTCTTGTGCTGGTTCGGGATTTTTCTCAAAGGGGCGCTTCCACTGCCATTACCATCTATTAATTTTAAATAAACCCCAAGTCAAGTGAGAAATTAAAGTCCAGTAAATTCCGACCGGTTACAAATGGTAGCAGAGCGTAGTTAATTTTATTTCGTGACTGATAGTTCTGTGGTTGGGATAATGAGCGTAATCATGGAGTGGATGGAAACGGTAGAGAGTGTGACCCCAACTCTACTCATGCTCGCCGTGGGAATGGGGTTGTTGTGGTTGACGGTGCAGTTGAGAGAAGAGTTCGTGGAACGTATTGGGAAGCTAGAGGGGAAAATCCGGGGTGAGTACCAGGAGCGATTGGAACAGTTAGAAGGGAAGATCAATGGGGAATGTCAGGCATGGGTGAACCAAATCAGGGGGGAGTATGGAGTATATGTACAACAGTTAAGGGGGGAGTACCACACACAATTGCAACAGTTAGAGACGGAACACCAACAACACATAGCTCTATTGGGGGATGCACTAGATAGGGTAAAGACACAGTATAAAATACAGCACGATGAGACAATGTGGGAGATGAGGAGACACAATAGTAGAGAGGGAACTAGTCTCGGGGCCGGGTTGACCATGTCTAAGTTCGACGGTAGGCCAGGAATAGAGGTAGGAAAGTGGTTAAGAGAGGTTGACCGAACCCTCAAGCTGTTAGACGGAGACGAAGTCAGTCGAATCCAATTCATAATAAGGCATCTTGCGGAGCCTGCGGCAGATCGCGTATACAACGCACGCAGAGACTGGGAAACCGTAGGTGAGTTAACTTGTTATTTGAAGCAGCAATATGGCGGACCGACGGCCACGTACGACGCCATTCAGAAGGTGATGACGCGGAAACAAGGGAGCAACGAAACGCTTCTTGAATATTATGACGCTATGCTAGATTTAAACGATGAGTTGAACCACCATGATCATAAATATGATAAGGCCCTGTTGGGAGATGCAATCACTCGGGGGCTCAAGGAGGAACAAAGCCGTATGTGGTTAGTGGATGAGATCAAGAAGTATCCTCACCACAGTCTAGACGAGTGGATCACGGGGCTGAGAGAGGCGGAACAAAAACGAGAAGCTTTGAGGGAGGTACCGCTGACTAAAGGAAGAGAGAACGAGCCGCAGACTGGAGGCTCGATTCCCCGAGGTGCTATGCGTGTGGACAAGAGGGCCATTTCAGTTTCAATTGCACAAACGGGTCCAGACCAGGAGAGAGTGTCCCAAGGGGATACGTGGCCAATGGCCAGTATCGAGTTGGAAATAACAATCGGAACTGGCGGTCGGGAAATGGCCAAGGCCAGGCAGTCCCCGCCAACCGTTCCTGGCCTCACCAATAGATTCCACCGGCGATGTTATGAGCCAAGAGAGAGCGGACCCATGGTCAAGCGTGGTTCGCATGACAAATTTAATGACAACAGAAGGTACCTTAAGGCTGAAAGCAGAGTGTCCTAAGGTCTCGGTGCTGGTAGCGGGTCGTGAAATGTGGGGTTTAGCAGATACTGGGGCAGAAGTGTCGCTAATTGATGAACTTTTCTACCGTCGGGAGCTGGAGCCTGCAGGCGTGGTGTTGCAGCCCACTCGAATAAGGGTAAAAGGGGCGTCAGGGTTTCCAGTGCCGTGTGTGGGGTGTATTCGGGTCACTATGGTCGTATGTGGGGTGGAAGTCACTGATGTGGGGATGTTGGTTTGTCCAGGGATTGAGACCCAGGGTAAGGGGCAAGCTCATGTCGGGTTGTTGGGGATGAATGTGCTGGGGGAGGTTGCGGAGATCTGGCCGCACATGTATCACTTGTGCAGGGAAGCCAGGAGCACCGCTCAGTGGGAAAATTGCTTGCATGAGGTTAGGCAGTTATGTGCAATAGAGGCCATCAGCTTGGGGTATTGTATGACAGAGAGGAAGGAAAGACCAACCATTCCTCCCCGGAGTACTCGGTTGCTGTCAGTATGTGTTCCCTCATTAAGCCAGGTAGCTAACAAAGAAGTAGTGATTGAACCTCTAACAATAGAGGATGAAGGTTGGATGCCTGAGGGTGTGATAGTGTTGCCGACAGCTGTAAGAGTGGTTAGAGGCATGACCCAGGTGTTGGTGGCAAATCTGTCTGATAGTCGTACGAGCTTGAGGGGCAATTGGCGGATTGGGAAAGTGGCTTCGGGGACGGAAGTCGAGGAAGACATCAGGGAAGAGGTGCATGTGAGAACAGTGCAACCGGATGCCCGTACGGAGGTCAAAGTGCACACGGAGGAAATGAATGAGGGACAAGAGAGTGCAGTTAGGTGTTTAATAGAAGAGTTTAGTGATATTTTTGAAGAAGAGGGCCAGCCCATAGGAAAGGCTATTGGGGTTCAGCATGAGATCCCAGTGACTACAGACAGGCCAGTTAGGGTGCCATATCGGAGGATCCCTCCAAACCAGGTACCAGAGGTGAAGCAGCACATTAGCCAGCTGTTAGATCAGGGAGTAATTCAGCATAGTGAGAGTCCGTACTCTGCCGCCATTGTAGTAGTGAGGAAAAAGGACGGGACGCTGAGGTTGTGCATTGACTATCGTGACTTAAATAAGGTCACGGTACGCGATGCGTTTCCTCTGCCTAGGATAAATGAAACTCTAGAATCTCTGACGGGGGCCCAGTTTTTCTCAACGTTTGATCTGGCGGCGGGATATCACCAGATAGAAGTAAAACCTTCAGACCGTCCAAAGACTGCCTTCAGCACAAGCTTCGGACACTTTGAGTACAGGCGACTGCCTATGGGATTGTCAAATAGTCCGGGAACCTTTCAGAGATACATGGAGAGGATTTTAGGGGATAAGATCTTCTCCTCGTTGCTTGTATACCTTGATGATGTGATGGTGTTTTCAAGTACAATAGACCAGCATATAGTCAGATTGAGGGAATTATTTTGCAGGATGAGGGAGAATAACTTAAGATTTAAACCTAAAAAGTGTGAAATAATGGCTTCAAAAGTAAGTTATTTAGGATATCAGGTGTCAGCTGAAGGCATCACAGCTGATCCTGAGAAGATTAGGGTAGTAAGAGATTGGCCAGTCCCTCAGACGGTGAAAGATGTGCGGTCTTTTGTAGGGTTCACATCATTTTATAGGAAATTTGTTTAAGGGTTTGCCCACATAGCTGCTCCACTGCATGCGTTGATGCATGGGAAATCTAAGGATCGGGTAGATAGTGAATGGAGAGAGGAACAGCAACAGGCTTTTGAGAAACTGAAAGACAAGGTGACGCAGACACCAGTGTTGGCTTGCCCAGATTTTACTCAGGAGTTTATATTAGAAACAGATGCAAGTTTTCGTGGGCTAGGTGCGGTGCTGTCCCAGCGGAAGGATGGCAGGCTGCATCCGGTGTGCTATGCGAGTCGGGGCCTGAGGAAATCAGAACGTAACATGAACAACTATAGTTCTCGTAAGTTAGAGATGTTAGCACTCAAATGGGCAGTAGTGGATAAATTCAGGGATTATTTGGCAGGGAAACATTTCACAGTCTATACAGATAACAACCCACTCAGTCACCGGGAGAAGGCTAAACTAGGTGCCGTGGAAAGTAGGTGGAATGCGGATACTCTATCTAGAATCCCGGCGGAACAGGAGGAAGATAGTGAAGAAGAGTATACAGCGATGCATGTACTAGAGGAGAACGGGGCAGGAAGGAAGGAACTGTGGACGATGGATGGGCTGCGTAAGGAGCAAGAAGGCATGGACTATATGACAAAACTGCGAAGATGGTTGGTGGGAGAGCTGCCGGAGGATGAGGTACAGGTAGAGCTCCAAAATGATGATTTCCGCAAGATGTACCGAGCTAGGAAATCCCTGATAGTAAGAGAAGATGTTGTTTGGCATAGAAGACCCGAAGGGAAGAATCTATGGAGGGAGGTGCCAGTGTTAACTCCAAACTTGCAGGAGGCTTTGACTAGAGCCTGCCACGACGAGTTTGGCCATCAGGGGCGAGATCGCACCCTGTCGCTGGTGCAGGAGCGAGGGTTCTGGTCAGGCATGGGAGAAACAGTGCGAGACTACATAGCCAGCTGCGAGAGGTGTGGAGTAGCAAAAGATGAAGTGCCGAAGCCCCAACTGCATGTAGGGACGATTGAAGCTGCCAAACCATTAGAGACACTGGCCGCAGATTTCACCTTGCTGGACAAGCGGCAAGGATTGGAGAATGTCCTGATAATGGTTGACATATACAGTCGTTACACTTGGGCCTTTCCCACCAAAGACCAGAAAGCCTCGACGATTGCAAAGATCCTGGTGAATCGAATCTTCCTGGCAGTGGGTGCACCTGAGCGACTGTTGACCGATCAGGGAAGGAATTTTGGCAGTGCATTGGTCCGACAAACTTGTGCCACCTTTGGGGTGAAGAAAATAAGGACGTCAGCATATCACCCACAGGGAAATGGCATGGTGGAACGGTTCAATCGAACCCTGCACGGTCTGCTGGCCACCCTCGAGGCAGAGGAAAAGAATAGGTGGCCAGAGCATCTGCAGGCAGTGGTGTCACAATACAACGCGACTCCGCATGCCACAACAGGGTTTTCCCCATTCCTGTTGTTTTACGGGAGAGAACCAAACCTGCCGTTTGACCTTAGGCCGGAACTAGACCCAGAGCCGGTAGATGAGTGGGTGATGGTGATTAGAGACCGGCAACGACGATTGCAGGAAGCAGTGGAGATCAATGTTCGGAGACGTAAGGAAATAAATAGAAGAAAAAGAGAAGAGAAAGCCCACGAGAGTAGCTGGGAAGTGGGCCAGGAGGTTTTGCTGAGGAACAATGTAAAAATAGGCCGGTGTAAGCTGCAAAACCATTGGTTTGATACGAGATGGCACATTGTTGAGGTCCTAAATCCAAGGCCTGGTTTATATCGCATTGCGCCCAGTGGGGAAGAAGACCTGGAAGCGAGAGTGGAAAACCGGAGCAACTTGAAGGCTGCTCCAACCCTAAGGCATCCGGGAGACCCAGCGATGGATGAATCTGAGGAGGAAGACGAGGAGCCCCCACTCCAGATGAGCGAGATGGAGAAGTAGTTCAGAGAGGTCGATCGAGCCTGCAACTGAAAGACGAAGCCGACAAATTACAGTTTAGGTTGCAGGGTAATGAGAAGGGGCAGGTTGTCGAGGGTGAGTTGGAGGAGTTGTGAGTAGGGCAGGGGGGATTGGAGAGATGGTTAGGTCAGAGATGTGCGTTGAGTAGTGGTTGCTGTCATGAGCGGGATTGAGAGTACAGTTGTAATGTCCAGGGCCTCACTAACATGGACTGGTACATTGTCAGAGGGTTGGTCTGCCGGCATGAGGTTCGGAGACGTGGACTGAGTATTTTTTTGACACTGGTTCCTCTTAGCTCAAGGGCCAGGCAAAAGGAGAGAATGTTTGTTTTGGACTGTGTATTGTTTTGACACTGGTTCCTCTTAGTTCAAGGACCAGGCAAAAGGAGAGCATGTTTGCTTTGGACTGAGTATTGGTTTGACACTGGTTCCTCTTAGTTCAAGGGCCAGGCAAAGGAGAGCATGTTTGTTTGGGCTGGTATTAATTTTGACATTGGTTCTCTAGTTAAGGGCCAGGCAAAAGGGGAGCGTGATGTTCTGGTTGGTTATGAGTTGGGCTAGGAAGAAATGGGGAAGAAATGGAGTTGTTAGCTGTGAGTGGAATAGTACAGAGTTGAAGGTGGGGTCTAAGTTGTTCTCTCAGCACATGAGGGCAGTGCTGTTTTTCTTTTAGGGGGGTCGAGTGTTAGCAGGAGAGAAGAGAAGACGGGAATGCTGCGTTTAGCAAAAGGGGTAAGATGCAGTTTCTTAGAACAAATTTTAGGGGGGTCGTATGAATGGTCTTCTCAGCACATGAGGACAGTGCTGTCTTTTTTTAGGGGGGTCGATTGTAATATTCAGAAATTTCAGAGTAATTTCGAATGCCCCGCCATTAGCGGTACTGAGCGTTCAAGGTCGTCTGAGGGAAGAGAGCGCTCCCCGCACATAGTGGGAGATTGCGGAACTAGGCCTATATGATATTAAATGTAATTTACCGGATTAATAATGATGCGATTCATGAAGTTAAGGGACTATTATTGAATTTGAAATTATTATAGATCGTTTAGCAGTCTGAATGATGTTAAAGGGTGTCCCAAGGAGTTATTAGTTAGGCGGAAAATAGGTCACGTAGGCCTAAGCTAACGCCTTGAGAGGACACGAGGCGGGCTCTCTCTCAGTCCCGGATAGCACTCACACGAACAAGACGTCCCTGCGCGTCTGTCCCAGAAATAGTCACGTGGCCTAGTCACCTGTGCTGAAATATTGCAGTATAACAAGTAAGTCTCATTCGATCTCAGACAGGGTTAGATAGGGCAGTGATAAAGTAAACTAGAGCTAACAGTGAGTTCATTTCAGGGTTTCCGTGAGAACCCACTTGACTGAAGTTGACTGGAGTTGACCTGAGATTGACTGCCGTTTGAGACTGCCGTTGAGGATTGAGGGTGGCGATTGTCGCCATTGGACCGATCAAAGTAGGCCTGTCACTGTTTAGCGGGGTAGCAAAGGATCTCTTGAGTGAACGAGTGCTCCCGACAACTAAACGACACGGGACGCTAAAGCTTCTCTCAACTGTACAAGGTCTGATTGGCTCACTCCCGTCCGCTTTATGGACGCACTGGGAGTACACTGAGGCTATCTGAGTAGACTAATGGTCACACACTGAGACCGTGAGTCTAGGCCTCTAGGAGATACCTGGAGGAACATTTTCCCTCCCTTATTACGGGTGTAATTTAATAGTTTCTAGATAATTTTGATAATATTGTTTTGAATGTTTGTGCCATCAAGTGGAACCAGAGTGATACTGTGATTTGATTCTTTTAATGCCTCTGATTGTTCTTCATAATTCTGATCTCAGGTATAACCTTGTTCCCCAGAGTAGTGGTTAGGTTAGGTTAGGAAGTGTGCATCTGTTGGGGTGCTATAATTTTGTTGAGTGCCCTTAAGGCCTATTCATTGTAGAGTATTTAATTTCATATTTTATTACCATTTCCTTAGTGACTGATATAATTTTGTTGAGTGCCCTTAAGGCCTATTCATTGTAGAGTATTTAATTTCATGTTTTATTACCATTTCCTCAGTGACTGATATAATTTTGTTGAGTGCCCTTAAGGCCTATTCATTGTAGAGTATTTAATTTCTCATTTTTATTACCATTCCTCAGTGACATATAATTTTGTTGAGTGCCCTTAAGGCCTATTCATTGTAGAGTAGTTAATTTCTTTTTTTGGTACCTAAGTGACTGATATTATTGTGTGAAAGCCTTTAAGGCCTGTTTCATGTGTGCACGGAACAGTTCTTAATACTTCAAATTTATTGTTGCCTGAGGTTCTAATAATTTTTATATCATGTATAACTTTTATTCCCCAGAGTAGTGTTTTAAGTTCAAGTTAAGAGGTGCGCATATTGGTGTACCATTATTGGATTGTGTTTGTAGTGTTGGAGGGAATATAAGTGTCTAAATGTAACAGTGTGTCTCATTCATCCCAGTCACAGATGCTATCCTTCCACGGGTCACGGACAATTTATTTTGTTTAGTAGTTTTAAGTGTTCTTGTGCTGGTTCGGGATTTTTCTCAAAGGGGCGCTTCCACTGCCATTACCATCTATTAATTTTAAATAAACCCCAAGTCAAGTGAGAAATTAAAGTCCAGTAAATTCCGACCGGTTACATATATATATATATATATATATATATATATATATATATATATATATATATATATATATATATATATGTATATATAATAAAACTTAGTAATGAATACGCGGTGCAGGCGTAAGGCTGGTAGTGTGAGGTTAGGTTAGGTATTTCCTGATATGTTTGAATTGTCCAGAGATTAAGTTAAAATAAGTTAGTCTGGTTGAGTTAGATGTTGAAGGCTAAGAAATATGGAGATCACGGATTGTACATGCCACACTACAATGAACTTTTGTTCAATTACCACAATATACAAGTTAAAATATACCTAGCCTAACTTAGCTTAACTTTCACTAACTTAACCTAACAATATCTAACCTAACCTAAACTAACTAACCTAACCGAGCTTAACCTTCCCTAACCTAACCTAATCTCACTTAATCTAACGTAGCATTACCTAATTTTACCTATCCTAGCCTAAGCTAACCTTTCTTAACCTAACTTTATCTATCTTAATTCCACTAAACTTGGATTAGTTTAAATGCATTAACCATTCATAGCTTAAAGCTTTCCATACCCAGCATAACCACACCTAACTTAACCCAACTAAATCAAATCTGTCTTTAACCTGACCTTAACTTTAACCTAACTTTACCTAACCAAGCTTAAAAAATCCTCAGTCTGCTCGTCTTGACCTAAATGAAGGCTAATTACTCCAGGAAGAAGGTCAAGGGTAAGGCAGGGGAGGGAGGGGCGGGGTATATCTCGTAGCGAAACCCTCATTACTGTTCACGTCTAATCGACCAATGGTGTTCGTCTCATTACTCATTCTTTAATTAGCTCCCAGCGGTTCCTTGGGGTGAGGGGCGGGAGGGGCTTCCCATCTCAGATTCAGATTTGCCCCCGAGGGGGCTAGTTTATCTTCCCATCTCTTAAACTCCTGATAGAGGAGTTATCGAGAGAGGTGTTATCAGGGCGTCTTGGGTCGGTGATAAGGTCCTGGTGTGGTCTGAATGCTCTATCACTCCCACCACATCACTTGCGGACACTGATCCACCTAACAAGAGGCGCCATCAAAGAAAACCTGGGAATCTTCAAAGGGGTGACTGCTCAAAAGATGTCAGATAGAAAATTTGGTACAGGAAGGAACTAAGCATAGTACACAGCAGTTCCAGCTTCTTTTCTTTCTACACCAAAGCCAACATGCTCTTTCTTCTCGCGTCTTCACTGTGATTCTTTTGTTAACTGTGTGTGTGTGTGTTAATAATAATAATAATAATAATAATAATAAACGGTTTATTGAAAAAGTTTGCAGCCCGAAGGTTGAAAATATACATTGGACATAAATGACTTATTACATACATTGGTGGTTTAACAAAAGCCTTCATTAGAGAAAGGTGAAGGAACATACAGTGAGCATACAGATTAATGTTTACATACATAGATCATGTTAGCTGAGGTGTTGAACAGCAGACACGTAGTGTAGTAACTCCCTCACAGATGGCGTTATGAGGGGCATCACGTGGAGTACTAGTTCCTTCACAGGTGGTGTTATGAGGGGCTTGACGTGGTGTAGTAATTCCCTCACAGATGGTGTTACGAGGGGCCTGATGATGATGTAGTTACCTCACAGATGGTGTGTGAGGGGCCTGAAGATGTAGTAATTCCCTCACAGATGGTGTTATGAGGGGCATCACATGACGTAGTAATTCCCTCACAGATGGTGTTATGAGGGGCATCACGTGGTGTAGTAATTTCCTCACAGATGGTGTTATGAGGAACTTCACATGATGCTGTAGCAACTCATTCACTATAAGGAAAGCCAAGAGGAATAATGAGGTAAGGATAGCAATGGAGGCGAAGACAAACCCCAAAGGATTCTACCAAATGTATCAAACTAAAACACGAGAAAAGATTGGACCAATACGGTCAGATACCGGCGAGCTCACTGACAACGACGGAGAAATGAGCAATAATTTGAATAAATATTTTTCAACAGTTTTCACCACCGAAAATTTAAACATGATACCCGAGGCACCGACTCTATTCAGAGATAGTGAAGAAAACAAATTAAGCGAGATAGTAGTGACTAGTAACGATGTTAGTAAGCAAATAGACAAACTAAAGCCTAATAAGTCACCTGGTCCTGATGAGATATTTGCCAGAGTATTAAAGGAATGTAAGGAAGAGCTGAGTATGCCCTTAGCAAACTTGCTTAACATGTCCTTAAAAACAGGTGTAGTACCAGAATCCTGGAGGATAGCGAATGTAATACCGATTTTCATGAAGGGGGACAGATCACTATCCTCTAACTACCGCCCAATCAGTCTAACATCAATAGTAGGCAAATTACTGGAAGCAATCATTTCAAACTCTATTCGAAATCACCTGGAGAAGCACCGATTGATCAATGATTCCCAGCATGGCTTCACAAGCAGACGTTCATGTCTAACTAATCTATTAACATTCTTTTCATCAGTTTTCGAATCGGTGGACGAGGGGCACAATTATGATGTGGTATATATCGACTTTAGCAAAGCCTTCGACAGAGTCCCCCACGAAAGACTAACTAGAAAGGTAGAAGCTCATGGCATCAAAGGTAACATCCTCAAATGGATTAGGGCGTGATTACAGGACAGGAAACAGTGAGTGAGCATTAACGGCACTAAGTCCCATTGGAGCAACATCACAAGTGGAGATCCCCAAGGCTCAGTACTTAGCCATTATTATTTATTATATACATAAACGACATAGATATCGGCATAGACAGCAACATAAGTAAATTTGCTGATGACACTAAAATAGGACGTGTTATTAAATCTGACGAGGACTCGGCAAAACTACAGGAAGATCTAAACAAATTTTTCGAATGGTCTGAAAAATGGCAGACGAAATTCAACGTGGACAAATGTAAAGTACTCAGTATAGGAGATGTAAACAGGGAAACCAGATACCAGACGAACAACGATGCCATAGAGAAATCCGACTGCGAGAGGGATTTAGGAGTAATGATAAGTAGGAACCTTAAGCCAAGTAAACAATGTGTTTTTGCTCGTAACAAGGCTAATAAAGTACTTGTTAGTTACAAGACGCGAGGTCATCCTAAAACTGTATCTTGCTCTTGTGAGACCACACCTGGATTACGCAGTTCAGTTCTGGTCACCTTATTACAGAATGGATATAGAATCATTGGAAAGAATTCAGAGGAGAATGACAAGGCTAATCCCGGGCATTAGGAACCTTGAGTATAGAGACAGGTTAAAGCATCTTAATTTGCACTCCTTCGAGAGACGTATAGCGACCTCATAGAGGTGTATAAGTGGAAGTCAGGGCTAAACAAAGGGGACATTACAAAGGTACTCAAACTATCCAACCAGGAGCGAACTCGTAACAATGGTTTTAAATTAGGCAAATTTAGATTTAGGCGTGAAATAGGCCGGCTGCGGTTTCCTCCATTCTTATGTTCTTAAGAAGACTTATTATTCCAGGAAAGTGCACGGCCTCAAGGAAGTCGGCATCGGTCAGTGGTACTCCAAGGTAAAAGATCTCTGGTCTCAACCGTCAGTCTCCCACGACACCAATTGACCTCCCAATCAAAATATACAAAGAGTTTGCAGTCGAACTTGCCACCCCCCTCTGTTCTATTATTAATGCATCCCCACAGTCCCCTAACGACCTCAGGCCAGTTTCCATTACCCCCATACCCAGTCTACTTTGTGAGGACTTTGTTTTTGAGTGGGCATTTGCCAGTCAATTGATCCACAGCAATTTGGCAATATGAGGACCTCCTCTACATCACTAGGGCTGCCCACCAACCTAGTCTCATGGTTCACTGATTTCTTGAGTGGACGTCGCCAAGCAGTGAGGTATCAGGGCTTGGTCTCTACATTCCAACACCTCACCTGCGGTGTTCCCCAGGGGACCAAGATGGGACCACTCTGCTTCCTCATCCTGATCAACGACGCTCTATCGGACACTCCTCACAGGTGAAAGTACGTGGATGACTGTACTGTGGGGGTTTCAGTGGACAACACCGCACCAGACAGGCTACAGGCATGGACTTGACTGGAAGGCCCATGTAAATAACACAGTCAAGGCAGCCTTGTACTGTCTCTACATGCTACGAAGACTTAAGTCACTTGGGACACCCACGCCAGAGCTGAGGACCATCTACAACGCCTTTATTCTCCCCAAACTAACGTATGCGTCACCAGCCTGGTCGTCTTCTCTCAACTCCACCCAACAACGTCAGCTAGAGAAGGTACAGAAAAGGGCCTGCAGAATCATGCTCGGCGCAGAATACTCCTGCTACACCAACGCTCTCTCCACCCTGGAAATGCCATCCTTCAGTGACCTCCACCACCAAGCAATGGAAAGGTTTGGCCGTGGACTACTGCACCACCCTCGCCGCCTCCTGCCATCTATTGTTAAAATAATAAACAACTCCTAATTTATGTACTGCACAGCCCAGGATGGGCTAGGACACCTTCCGTCGGCGCCTGACGGATGGTACCATTCTCCACCTCCCAGGATGAGTGTGGATGGGGGATTGGGGGGATGGGGGGGGATTCCACGCCCTTCCCAGTCGGTGGGTCCTGATACCTTCCGTCGGCGCCTGACGGATGGTACCATTCTCCACCTCCCAGGATGGGCGAGGATGGGGGATTGGGGGTGGGGGGATGGGGGGGTTTTCCACGCCCTTCCCAGTCGGTGGGTCCTGATACCTTCCGTCGGCGCCTGACGGATGGTACCATTCTCCACCTCCCAGGATGGGGGATGGGGGGGATTCCACGCCCTTCCCAGTCGGTGGGTCCTGACACCTTCCGTCGGCGCCATTCTCCACCTCCCAGGATGGGTGGGGGGGGGGGGGGATTTTTTTTTTGTTTTTATTTATTTATTTATTCTTATTTATTTATTTTTTTTTGCGGGGTGGGGGGGTGGGGGGGGGATTCCACGCCCTTCCCAGTCGGTGGGTCCTGATACCTTCCGTCGGCGCCTTACGGATGGTACCATTCTCCACCTCCCAGGATTGGTGTGGGCAGTCATAGTTATAGCCATATTCGTAGCCGTATTCAAGTTCAGTCAAGGGTCGAGATGACAGCTCCCACCTGTAGTATCTTGCGTTATTTAATGGGAGAATGAAGAGTCACATGGTCTGTCTGGCTGGCTGTTTATTCTCTGTTCTTGGTTACAACGTGCCTAACACATTTCGTTAGAAGTAACATAATATATGATATATTCATTCAATAAAGGCAGCATATGAACATACATATATATAACACTATTTTTCCCTTTCAAAAGAGAGCATGGCTGCTACAAATCCTAAATAAACAAAACTTACAGAATTACCTATGGCAGGGAAGAAGACAATAGAACACAACAAATATAACTTCCTAACGAAACAGTTTTGAAAGACCTGTTCACAATTCAGATAATTAGAGGTCTAATTTAATTACAGGTCTCCTAACTCTGTTTGATCTTCTAGGACTATTCCCTCCATCAAGTTTTACAGGGGTTTCACTTGCACTCTGTGCATTATCAGTGACAGACATATCATCACTACAATCAGTTGACACAGTGAGTGGATGCTGGAAAACATCATCTTTGACATGATGATGATGATCATCATCTGAAAATGTGTCAAGTTTATCATCATGTCCTGGTGCTACATTCATCTCGTCATGTGCCTGAATGATGTGATCCACATGAACATACCTCAAAGAGTTACCACATTTCACTAAATATGTCCTAGATCCACATACCTTGTCGATGACACCAGTTATCCACTTTGCATGTACAGTACCATAACCTTTAGCCATGTTCCTAACTCTCACCCTATCAGTTACCTTGAACACTCTTTCACTGGAACTCTTATCATGATACATTTTTTGTTGAGCTTGTTTCCTCTCTACAACTTCAAACAGACTTGGCTTAACTAAACTTAATCTTGTTCTCAACTGTCTCTTCACCATTAACTCTGCAGGAGTACATCCTGTCACACTATGTGGTGTGGTTCTGTATCTGAGTAAGAAATTTGCTAGTCTGTGTTTTTCCTACAGTTCCTTGAATTACCTGCTTGGAAAGTGCTTCCTTTACAATTCTAACTGATCTCTCAGCTGCACCATTAGAGGCAGGATGATAGGGTGGGGTCAGTACATGCTTTACACCGTTGAATCTCATGAAGTTTGTAAACTCTGATGATTGGAATGGAGGACCATTGTCAGAAACTACCTCTTCTGGTATTCCATGTTCGGCAAGCATTAATCTTAATTCATCAATGGTGCTACCAGCATTAGTACTGTACATGTGCTTAACATCAATCCACTTTGAATGACTATCAATTAATACAAGAAATTTGTCTGTTCCCTTATCACAGAAGTCAATGTGTACTCTTTGGAAGGGACGGGTAGGCCATTTCCAGGTTTTCAAAGGTGTGCTGGGCGGCATACTCCTAACATTCTGACAAACAGAGCACTCACGTACCATCATTTCTATTTCACCATCCAGTTTAGGCCACCACACAAAACTTCTGGCCAGTGCTTTCATAGCACATATACCTGGATGTTCAAAATGCAGTTCATTCAAAATTTGCCCTCTAAAACACTGGAATTGACACCCTCATACCCCACAACACACATCCCTGTTCTACTGATAATTGACATCACCTTAAATGATACGGTTGAAAGTCTAAGGATGGACAAATCTCTGGCCATCCATTTAGTGTATACTCCAGGACTCTTCCTAATACAACATCTTTCCTAGTTTCATGAGCAATCATTCCGGAGGTGACTGGAAAATCTTCTGCTATCATGGTTACAGCATAAACCTCAGGCGCTACTCCATCATTAGATCCACTACCTGGCAACCTTGACAAAGCTTCTGCATTGGAATGATCATCTGAACGTCTGTACTGTATCTCATAGTCATATGCCGACAATATCAAAGCCCATCTCTGCATTCTTGCTGCAGCAAGTGTGAGAACAGGTGATTTAGGACCCAAAATTGCCAAGAGAGGCTTGTGATCAGTTATTAAAACAAAATTCCTCCCATATAGATACTGGTGAAATTTCTTTACTCCAAATATGATAGACAAAGCCTCTTTCTCTATTTGTGCATAATTTTTCTCGCTTTAGGTAAGAGTTCTCGAGGCATATGCAATGGGTCTTTCTTCACCGTTATCCATTATGTGACTTATGACAGCACCTAATCCATAGCCCGATGAATCACAAGCACGCTTTAGTGTTCTACTGGTATCATAGTGGACCAAAACATCAGTACTGACAGAGCAGCTTTACAATCTTCAAATGACTTCCGAGTTGCACTGTTCCATTTCCATGGTATCCCTTTCTTTAATAGTTCATGCAGAGGGGCTGAAACTGATGAAAGTCCACTCAAGAACCTTGAATAATACTGTATCATACCTAGGAAAGCTTTCAATTCACTGACATTTTTTGGAGCAGGTAAATTTACTATGGCTCCTACTTTATCTTCTACAGGTCTCAACCCTTCTGCATTCACTTTGTAGCCAAGATAAGTTACTTCTTTAGCTAGGAATGAACATTTGCTCTTGTTGAGCCTGACATTGTGTGCCAACAATCTTTCGAATACTGTGGCTAGGGTTTTGACATGATTTTGGTTGTCACTGTCAACAATAAGGACATCATCCTGAAAACATAACACATTGGGAAGACCCACAAGAATTTTGTCCATGATGCACTGAAATAACTTTGGTGCACTCTTAACACCATAAGGCAACCTTTTGAACTTATACAATCGCTGTTTCCTGTCCTGTAACCACGCCCTAATCCATTTAAGGATGTCACCTTTAATGCTATGAGCTTCTACCTTTCTAATTAGTCTTTCGTGGGGGACTCTGTCGAAGGCTTTGCTAAAGTCGAGATATACCACATCATAATTATGTCCCTCGTCCACCGATTCGAAAACTGATGAAAAGAATGTTAATAGATTAGTTAGGCAAGAACGTCCGCTTGTGAAGCCATGATGGGAATCATTGATCAATTCAGGTGAGGTAATGAGGACAAGTTAGTGAGTCAGGTGAGTTAATGAGGACAAGTTAGTGATTCAGATGAGTTAATGAGGACAAGTTAGTAAGTCAGGTGAGTTAATGGGAACAAGCTAGTGAGTCAGGTGATTTAATGAGGACAAGTTAGTGAGTCAGATGAGTTGGTGTGGAGAAGTTAGTGGTTCAGGTGAGTTAATGAGGACAAGTTAGTAAATCAGGTGAGTTAATGAAGACAAGTTAGTGATTCAGGTGAGTCAGATTTGAACTGTTAATTAACCATCAGTGTATAGATTTGAATACATTAATAAGGAATTCAAATGTATGTTAACTTCACCAAAAATTAAACAGTGTTCAAAATGGGCTGTATCTTTGGACAGGGTTGCACTAACGTCTGACTTAGTCTGCCGCGATAGCTCACTTAGCTCAAAATCTTAAGTGAGGGCAAAGTGAAAACTTAAGTTGACGTGCTGAAAACAAACCTACGATTGTCTTCGCCTAAGACAGTCGTGGCTAAGAATGTATTCTTCCGTGTCAGCTGATATCCGTCAACCAATCAGAGTGCACTTTACAAATATTTCAGCCAATCCCATGGCGGATACTCATGTAAACACCAAACGCAGATGGGAAACGAAAGCCTCATGCAACATTCAACACTACAGCCGCACATTAGCAACATTGAAGTCACAAAATACGAAAGCAAGGCTCCAAATTTCAACACCAACAATTTTATTCGCAGGCAACTGAAGCTTGCAAAAGGAACCACCACATATTACACGGCAATTTTTCTCCAACGTTCACAAAGTTAACACGAAAAAATGCATGGGATATAACTGTGACCAGTGTGGCAGGGATCCACCGAACCTGTGAGGAGTGTAGAAAGATCTTAGGTCAACAATCAAGCAGAAGGAAGCAAGGAGGAGGCAGGCAATGAATCAAACAGGTAAGATCACTGTTTCGTATATTTTGGTTGTTCATACACTGGGTTTAGGTTAGGTTTGGTTAGGGTAGCCTCAAAGATGTTTAGTTGGGGCTTGATCAGCATTTTTATGTATTTTTCTAAGATAGGCTATTTTATCTAATACATTTCATATAATAGTGGCTGCAAGGGTGGAACCAGGGGAGTCCTGGGGGTCCGGACACCCCTTTTCACCAGGAAATTCCAATAGTTTTTCATTAATGCAGTTTTATACTCAGGCATTTTTGTATATATACTATAGTATAGGCATACCAGCCAGCCTTGGGCGCCATTAGTCTTTTGAAGAAGCTGGTGTTTTATTTTAATGGCGATGGTTTAAAGCTTCATTCTAAAAGGATTAAACACTCGCCATAGAGGAGTTAGGTCGTATTATTTTTAAGGTTTAATCGATTGTCCTCAAAGGGCTTAAGCAATATTTAACCAAACATTAATGTACTTTTTGGGTTCAGTTTTCTATCACGGCCAAGTTTAAGGTTGCGGGGGATACTACCTATTTGACTTTGCGCGTGTGGGCTCCGAATGCAGCTTTCTTTTTCTATCATACGGCGTCTCTGAATGCGTGGGTTCCGAATTCAACTTTCTTTTTCTATCAAACGGCGTCTCGGAATGCGTAGATTCCGATTTCAACTTTCTTTTTTTATCAAACGGCGTCTCGGAATGCGTAGATTCCGATTTCAACTTTCTTTTTCTATCAAACAACGTCTCGGAGTGCGTGGGTTCCGAATATAACTTTCTTTTTCTATCACACGGCGTCTCAAAGTACGAGGGTTCCGATTTCAACTTTCTTTTTCTATCAAACGGAGTGTCGGAGTGCTTGGGTTTCGAATTCAACTTTCTGTTTCTTTTACACGATGTTTCGGAGTGCGTGGGTTCCGAATATAACTTTCTTTTTCTATCACACGGCGTCTCGAAGTACGAGGGTTCCGATTTCAACTTTCTTTTTCTATCAAACGGAGTGTCGGAGTGCTTGGGTTTCGAATTCAACTTTCTGTTTCTTTTACACGATGTTTCGGAGTGCGTGGGTTCCGAATATAACTTTCTTTTTCTATCACACGGCGTCTCGAAGTACGAGGGTTCCGATTTCATCTTTCTTTTTCTATCAAACGGAGTGTCGGAGTGCTTGGGTTTCGAATTCAACTTTCTGTTTCTTTTACACGGCGTCTCTGAGTTTGTGGGTTCCGAATTCAACTTTTTTTTTCTATCGCACAACATTATTGATGGGCATGTTTAATAAATATTGCCATTGGTCACATGCGGCATCCATGGGTGTGTAGGAGCCGTCACAGAGTTTCGGTATCTGTTTAACATCAAAGTTTGTTTGTTTGTCGCAGATGGTGCTGTCAGTAACATGGTGGAAAAGAACCACCAAGGAGGACTCGCCAATGTTTATTTTGTTGTGATGGATGAAATCCACCTTGTCAGACACGGTTTCCATTGGAGGAAAGGAGTCGTCACCCACTATACTGATCTGTCTGGGGAGGCTGAAGCCGATTTCCCAGTAAGTGAATCAAATAATGGTGATGTGGATAAATTTTACGAGATTAATCCGAGACGTTTTTTCAGTATGTGAATCATATCTAAATTCTTTGGCCTGGCAGCTGGGTCTGTTTTCTGTGATTGTGCAATCCAATTTTACAATTCACGAGAAAGTACCGGGACGTTGAACTTATCTATAAGTTGTGTCCACATCCACCCCAGACTGTACACCTCACTTGCCTCCGAACACAGCCCAGTTCTTCGAACTTCAGGAGCGAACCACTATCCCATAAGGGGATAATACCGCTTGAACATTTATGTTCCTAGCGGACGACCCATGCCGAAATCAATAATGGTGACTTTGAGATCGCATGGTGACACACATACATTATTGAATTTGATATCGCAGTGAGCATAACCTTTATCAAAAATTACCTACACAGTCTCGTGGATTTGTATCATGAGTTCGTAGAGAATTTTTTCTGTAATAACACGCCACCTAAAGAATTCTCTCAGGGTAACTCCAGCGTATGGGGAAAGCAGCATGTGCTTCTCAACATACACCCCTAAACACCGCTGCACCCCGGCCACATCCTGGAGTCGCATTAATAGATTTGCCTCGGCATTTAATATCTCCATCGTTTCAGACTCACGTTGGTATTTCTTTATAAAGCATTTCACCACGATATCTGGTGAATTATTATAGGTAATGAGGACACAGCTACCAAAGCCTCCCCACCCAAGGTCACAAGTTTGGGCCCCGTCGGTCTGCAGTAGCGCTTCGTAATCAGCACTACTGATTCTTGGGACGTTATCGTTAAGTTTTTCTTTGTCAAATAAAATTGTTGCCATTCTTATATGGAGGGGGTAAAACTTTAAATAGTCTTATCCTTATATCTACGCAATATAATTATACAGTATAGATTATACCCCTGTTAAATAAAAGTTACCTTGGATACGTCACTCATGTCTTTAGCATTAGTGGAAGCAACTAAGCATCCACTACACTATCATCTACTGTACACTATATCAACTACACTGTCATTTACATTACATCGTCTTCACTACATCCACTACACTATTATCTACTGTACACTATATCAACTACACTGTCATTCACATTACATCATCTTCACTACATCCACTACACTATCATCTACTGTACACTATATCAACTACACTGTCATTCACATTACATCATCTTCACTACATCCACTACACTATTATCTACTGTACACTATATCAACTACACTGTCATTCACATTACATCATCTTCACTACATCCACTACACTATTATCTACTGTACACTATATCAACTACACTGTCATTCACATTACATCATCTTCACTACATCCACTACACTATTATCTACTGTACACTATATCAACTACACTGTCATTCACATTACATCATCTTCACTACATCCACTACACTATTATCTACTGTACACAATATCAACTACACTGTCATTTACATTACATCATCTTCACTACATCCACTACACTATCATCTATACTGCATATGCTATGCTATTATCTACACTACATCCACTACATTTTTATCGACACTACATCCACTACATCATCCTATACACTACATCCACTACATTTTTATCTACACTACATCCACTACATTTTTATCGACACTACATCCACTACATCATCCTCTACACTACATCCACTACACTTTTCAACTATACTACATCGACTACACTGTTATCTACACTACATCCACTACACTTTTCAACTATACTACATCGACTACACTACAGCCACTACACTTTTCTTCTTTTACACTACATCCGCTATATCTCACACACACACACACACAGAGGTGAAGGCCAGGCAGGTAAGAGTACTCAGGTGTCAATATTCTCATCCAGGTTAATTATCCCGAAGGACTATCACCACCCTTCGTCCTGTCTCCTGTTTCACGATATTGACCACCACCTCTTCCTCCTCTCATCATCCTTTTCTTCCTCACCCTTCCTTATTCTCTTCTTTCCTTCTCACTCTCTCACCTCCCTTCACTCTCCCACCTCCCTTCACTCTCCTCCTCCCCCCTTCCCTGACTCTTCTCCTCCCCGTAACTTTACATTCGTTCTCTCATTCTCCTTTCCTCACTCCCCCTTTCTCCCCCTCAATCTCCCCACTCCTCCTCCCCCCCTCTCAGTCCACCTTAGGGTAAAGTCTGCCAAGTAAGTGTACCAGTGAACAGTGGCAGTGATAATGTCAGTGGAGCTTCTGAAGGAGCTGGTGCCTCCTCTCATAATTATGCGAGCTTGAGGGTGAGTAGCCAGAGCGAGAACGATTGTGATGGACGCGTGAATGGGGAGAAATAGCCCCAGATTGCCAGCATGGTCTCTATAATAACCCCAGGTTTGAAATCTGTCCATAACCTTGAACTTCTTCCAATATTTTCCGAGGAGGAACTCACGGGACTAATGAAGGAACCTGTGTATAAAAATCCAACTGGAATAAGGGCTGTGAGACGCATTATCAAGAACTCCGGGGGGTGATGAATTTGAAACCGTTAACTTAATGCTCAGGTTGATCTCTGAAGCCAACGGGCGACTCTCTATACTCAGGTCAAAGTGGAACAAGTAACACGAACGCTTAGGTCCATTTCATGGAACATCCGGAGTGCTAACCGCAGAATTAATGACCTACAATGGTTTGTTAATGTTTTTAACATTGATGTACAGTAATTGGTTTACAAGAACCATACACATCCATCACCCAGGATAGCTGGATTTGCTGCATACAATAGTGGAGCAGGAAGTGGCCTGCTTACTTATGTAAAGAATGGTCTGGTCTGTAAATGGATCAAAACTCACAATGATGAACGTATTCACTATCAACAATTTACAGTGAAGACAGCAAACAGTCAATTTTCTTTGTATAACATCTATGTTCGGTGTAATGAGCTGCGAGCGGACGTGTTGCCAAAGCCATCAGGTAATAATGCTATGTTGTGTTTGGGTGAACTGTTATTATTTTATTGTCTATTCATCATTACATATAACACCGCCCATCATCACTACATATAACACCACCCATCATCACTACATATAACACCACCCATCATCACTACATATAACACCACCCATCATCACTACATATAACATCATCCATCATCACTACATATAACACCATCCATCATCACTACATATAACACCATCCATCATCACTACACATAACACCATCCATCATCACTACAGATCGGTAAAGTACTTTCCGAGATTCTCGTGCGGACACACAAACAAATAAATAAACAGACAGACAGACGTCTTTGTTTTATATATATAGATATACTAATAGAATCGGGTTGGTCGGAGTTTTTTTTTTTGTTTTTTTGTTTTTTTTGAGATCCCCACATAACACTTGCTATCCATGCCAAGTTTGGTCCAAATCGGTAAAGTAGTTTCCGATATCCTCGTGCGGACATACAAACAGACAGACAGATAGACTCCTTTGTTTTATATATATAGACTAGCAGTAACGCGCTCTTTCGCTAGGCCACGGTAGGACGCTACCTCCCGGGAAGCTCGACATTGTTTCACTGTAGTGCATTAGGGTAGACCACATTTTTGGTTTTGCCTTTCGGAACGAGTATGTACAGATTTTTGCCATTTCCCACTCTGGAGGATCCAACATAGAACTGTCCATGAGAGAAGCAAGGAAACACCAGGTTTAGGCCAACCATCTTTAGGGATTGTCCCTGGCTTTTGTAGATGGTCATGGCAAAGCTCACTTTAACCGGGAACTGAAGTCGCTTGAACTCAAATGGCAGGTCATTGGTGATGAGAGGTATCCTTGGTATAAGCACGTCCTCTCCTTTAGCAGCAACAGGCTGAGCCACTGTAACCTGCTCTCACGACGAGACTATCTTATTGGCAGCTGACTGTGTAGTTGTATGTCCTAAATTCAGGGAGGAAACCTATCACACCAGCTCACCTCATCACGTCTGGGCTCTCAGAGGTGATGTTTAAAAGCAAGAAGTAGTTCACTTCCTTAAGATGCTTGACTGAGGTGGTCAGCCTATGACTGCTAAGAGGATGTGGTGACGAATTAGCCTCGACTCCCTCCTTACTTCACCAAGTCTCCCTCACACACAACAACTGGAGACGCTGTCGTTCATGTTGATAAATTCTACAATTTTCGTGATATAAAACATATATCAGTATAACACAACGCATTCTGACGACCGCTGAACACTAGACAGTTGCTCTCCGAAGAGATCGCTCTGTATAACCGGCCTGCTGAACCTCTCTGCTGTGTGGACCAGCACTTACTGGCTCTAGGTCAGCTGTGTTGTTGTAGGTGCCACTTCTCCCTGTCTGTGTGTGACGTCAAGTTCTCCTCACAAAAATTCTCAGCGAATATTTTCACCTTAAAGATTGCACTTACCTAACCTAAACTAACCTAACCTAACCAAGACACATTCACGATAATAACACAGATAATTTAAAAAAAATAAATTGAGTTATTTTTAGTACCAGGTGATGGTGGCGGCACTTACCTCATGGTACCAGGTGATGGTGGTGACACTTACCTCATGGTACCAGGTGATGGTGGTGACACTTACCTCATGGTAACGGTGATGGTGGCGGCACTTACCTCATGGTACCAGGTGATGGTGGTGGCACTTACCTCATGGTACCAGGTGATGGTGGTGGCACTTACCTCATGGTACCAGGTGATGGTGGTGGCACTTACCTCATGGTACCAGGTGATGGTGGTGACACTTACCTCATGGTACCAGGTGATGGTGGTGACACTTACCTCATGGTACCAGGTGATGGTGGCGGCACTTACTTCATGGTACCAGGTGATGGTGGTGGCACTTACTTCATGGTACCAGGTGATGGTGGTGGCACTTACTTCATGGTACCAGGTGATGGTGGTGGCACTTACTTCATGGTACCAGGTGATGGTGGTGACACTTCATGGTACCAGGTGATGGTGGTTGTTAGGTTCTGAATAATAAGTTCTATATACAGGAGAGAACACAAACACCTGTATAGTTTTGTAGGTCCGGTTTACTGGATAAGAGTATGTACACAGAGGGAAGCAGCACTCTCCCTTGGCTAGGCTCCTTGTCAACTGCTATAGGCGACGTATGGCAAGTGATACATTAGCAGCTTCCATACGTCGCCAGGCACATTAATTAAGCGTGTGGGATATGGTAATAACATTGCCACACGCTGCTAGCTAGGCTGAATAAATAATACATAAATGGAGCACATACATAATATACATACATGATATATAATCCAGCATACATAATATACATACAGTGGTGACACTTACTTCATGGTACCAGGTGATGGTGGTGACACTTACTTCATGGTACCAGGTGATGGTGGTGACACTTCATGGTACCAGGTGATGGTGGTGGCACTTACTTCATGGTACCAGGTGATGGTGGTGGCACTTACTTCATGGTACCAGGTGATGGTGGTGGCACTTACTTCATGGTACCAGGTGATGGTGGTGGCACTTACTTCATGGTACCAGGTGATGGTGGTGGCACTTACTTCATGGTACCAGGTGATGGTGGTGGCACTTACTTCATGGTACCAGGTGATGGTGGTGACACTTACTTCATGGTACCAGGTGATGGTGGTGACACTTACTTCATGGTACCAGGTGATGGTGGTGGCACTTACTTCATGGTACCAGGTGATGGTGGTGACACTTACTTCATGGTGCCAGGTGATGGTGGTGGCACTTACTTCATGGTACCAGGTGATGGTGGTGACACAAACTTCATGGTACCAGGTGATGGTGGTGGCACTTACTTCATGGTACCAGGTGATGGTGGTGACACTTACTTCATGGTACCAGGTGATGGTGATGGCACTTAACTCATGGTACCAGGTGATGGTGGTGGCAGGAGGGTTGGCATCCACAACACAGTTGAAGTACACATCATCACCTTCCTTCAACCGAGACGGCACCAGCCACCGACCTAGTGCTGCCCTCGCAGTCGGGGGGGGGGGGGGGGTGAAGTTTCTGACATTGTGTTCCTCTGCCATGACGAATGACTCTTCAGCAGCACACGACAGTTTACAGGACAAGTAGCAGTAGAAGGTGAGAAGCGATATAGAGTATAGAGTAAGTACCTGTAATGGAACTTCTTGGATCACCTGAAGATCAGACACTCCAGCTTATTTCACATTTAATTTAACCACCCTAACGCTAATCTAACCAAACCTAACCTAACCACGTCAGGTACCATATGGGTGGTTAATCTCCAGGTGGAATAAGTTGGAGTGTGTATTCTTCAGGTGAGGTAACTTTTTTTTTCTAAGACGAAAGTGAGAAGATGAACCAAGTGTCAGGTTTTCAGGGTCTCCGTCGTTCTGGTAGTAGATGACGGTAATAAGGACGAGGCGAGGGTGTAGTGTGGAGGCCTCGCTGCCCTACAACACTGTCTCACTGACTGATGCTACAATGTGCAGAAGGCGAGCCACAGGTTCTGCCTCTCTATATGTGACCAAATCTTAGAAACGAGATCCATATATTGAGTTTGGAACATATATGGCACCCAACACACTACAATGGTAAATAAAAATGATAAACACGACACACACACACACACACACACAAAGATAGATCATACTACTGACACAGACACACACATTAACATTCTCAAACATATAAACCTCATAACTTGTAATTATTGATGACAAGTGCCCGTATCAACTCAAAATACGTGTTTAATGATGATTGTTTGTTTACTTCTGGTTTACTACGTGTTTCTGCGCTGAATAATATCGTCTGGCGTTAATTTTAAGTGAGGTCCCAAAGTAAAGGTGTTATAAGTGGGGTCCCATAGTGAAGCGGTCTTAAAGTCTTTGTAGTTATCAAAGTAAACTAACACCTCACAACACCGCCACCAAACCTAGATAAAATACATGATGAGTTAAGTGCATAGAACCCCTTGAGATCGTGTCCTCACCCCCCCTTCTACACCCCCAACCCCCCCCCCCCCCACTTCCCACCCTTGCTCCCCAACCCCCTACTTCCCACCCCTCCCACACCCCTCGCCACGCCACCCGTCACATCCCACCCCCAACCCTCACCCCTTCCCTCAACACACCCCCCAGCCCACCCCTATCCCCCATCCCCCAGACAGCAGGCACGCGTTATATAGCTGAAGCTTCACCTCAAAATTAGACAAGTTTCATTATAGGAGGCAGAGGCAGCAGCACCAGCGCATGTCATTACCTCACTAAAGTCTCGTCCAACTTTTAAATGAATCTCTGAATGTTGCCTTCTAATTTACCTCAGTTTAAGGGTAAAACTTGCACTATCACTTGGAGGCCGATTGTCTGCTGCCGACCTCACTATACTGTTGAGCATCTACCTATCTATCCACCTATATATCCATCTATCCATCTGTCCATCCATCCATCCATCCATCTACTACGACGACTACTGCTTTTTTTTTTTTTTTTTTTTTTTTTTTTTTTTTTTTTTTAAATGGCCTCCAGCCTCCCCCAGTAGCCACACTTTCGCCACCATTTAATTACCTTAGTATTAAATATCCTAATACATAAGTCGCTATCCTACCTGTGTTAAATTAGTTGAGCCGCAGATCTATGCGGCATTCAGTGACAGTAGCCTCATAGTCAATATCTGCAGCAGTTGTCGGAGTTGGGGCAGAAGCTCTCGTTCCCCTGAGGCAGAGCAAAGCCGACCGAAGGAGAGAGAAAGACAGTCGACATTTCATCCAGGCTGTAACATAACTTCTGGGCTGCTGCTTCTGTTCGTAGATCAACTCCGCGAGTCTGGCGTAGAAACATCTTGCACTTGGTCCCATCCCACCAGAGGTTGTGAACACTAGAGGAGTGAAGCTGCCTTGATCAACGTTTTGAATTCTCTCCCTATATGCCCTTCTCTTGTTGTTCTCGTTCCTCCTATGTGCAGCATCGAGAGCTAGGTTACGGTGACATGCGGCCATGGGATCAAAAATCCTGATGTCAAAGAAAGCTTGCTGTCCCCGCGTCCAGAATCCTCGAGCACTGACGTCCACACGGGCTTCGTTAGATGTGTTTGAAGTCCTGTGTTGGAAGATCTCACCATCCAATGGAAGGAGGGTCGGTTCTACCATGACGTCCCGGCAGATTTCCTTCAACATATTTGCTGTGAGATCCCTTACCTCGTCATGCCTCATGCATATGAAGCCCCCCTTTTTCCACACCATGGCGTGATCGCCGTCATAGGAAGAGCCACACACGCATTGGGAGGGCAAACCTTCTACTGGCCGACCGTACCTGAGAGCAATGGCATCTGTAAATTCTCCTTTATTAAGACTGAAACCATTTGCTCTTATCGGTAACGTAGTTAACCAGTTCGAGGCGCCCACCTCCTGCGCTATAGCTACTTTTTTTCAAATTTTCTGGAACCTGCAGCAATAGTTGCTGCACTTATCATTTTGGCAGTGCTGTCGATCTGTCGTAATGGACCTACGAATCTTATTTACTTCGCTGGTATCCACTTCCCCTGTTGCATTCTGCGCTATTATGTGGTCCATGAGGGCTGCCGTGAGCTTAAGTGAATTTTGATGTTCAGTGGCAGCAATCTCCTCTGTATTTGTTAGTCCCATCCCTCCCAGTCTTGGTGGAAGTGCTCTTTCTGCTGGGGTTAAGTCAGGGTGTTTCACTAATTTGGGAATGAACTTGACACTGATAGCTTCTTCCAGAGGGTGGAGGAGGGGTCCGATATCAGGGATAGTACGCATCAGGTAGTTCCAGCGATACTTGACTCCATGGGTGAATGCAGCAAAGGCCGCATGTGGCTCTGTGTTAGCAATCTCAGACAGAGCTTGGATTTCACTAACCCACTCATTCACCTTTCCCGCTACGTACTCGGTCTTGAAGTCCGTAGTGCCAATTACTGCGCCTAGATGTCTTTGGCCGTCCTTAGTTATTTTGACCTCACTTCCGCCAAAAACCTCCAATGCCCGTTCATAATGTTCTGTCTTCATGATGAGGAAGGACTTGCTGTCGTTTGGGTGGTACCCTACTTGTGGACCTCGCGATGTTACCAAGTCCCACCACTTTTTGATGCCCTCCACTTTTCCTGCTCCTGTAAGGTCCTCAGCATATGCCACTTGTTTGACCCCAGTTGTTTCAAATTTTATTTCTTGTTGGAGCACTGATAGGCCAATTGCATACATTGCCATTGCAACAGGGTCCCCCTGTCTTGTTCCCTCGGTCGACTGTAAGATGGTATCACCTCTTAGAGCCTTGATGTTGTGCAGTGTAGCCTTGCGGTTAAGTATGTTGAATGCGTTTGAAGCATCCACCAGGAGAACGGCCTCACAATCACGCTGCTCTAGTATCAATCTCATGGCGTGAATGGCAGCCTCCCCACCAGCCTGGTGGCCAGCACACACGTGTAGGTTCCCTGCTGCTGCCCTGACATCATCCTTTACCACCTCCATTGTGCATTTTCCGATGATCCGCCTCAGCACTTCCCCCACCCCTATAGGTCTACATCCTGGTTTCTTTTCCAGAGGAATAAGGCGGCAGGCCGTCAGGGCCTGGAGGTGATGGCAGCAAGAGGATGCAAACTTTCTTGCAAGGGCGGCAATGGCAGTGCAGAGATCGCTTGCTACAGGGCCAAACTTGTTTGTGCTGAGGATGACTCTCCAACCGTTTGCATCCAGACCTGAAGGGCCGGCTCCTCCTCGAGTCTTCAGTGCCTTTTTCCACACCATCTCTCCTGTTATTTTCTCGAACAGGACAGCATTTGGTGCGATATAGTCACCCTGAAACCTGATGCCTTCATCTTCGCTTGCAGGGGGATGTTTCTCTTTCAATAGTTTTAATGTCTCTCTGTATTGGCATCACCCCACCGGAGGATTCCTCTGTGAGAGATCTTACCGCAAGAGACACTTTTCCCACACGCATTTTGTTTCCAAATTTTCTTGCCACGTCATTGGTGTTTTGCTTTCCGTCACCCATAATTTTTAGTCTCTCCTGCAGTGTTCTTGCTTCACATATGAGATCATCTAGGGCCCCAGTCTGCCACATTGCCAATCTTCTCTTCATTTCTGCCACATTTTCTTTGTGCTTAGCCTTTGTGTGTGTCCTCTGACAAAATAGATGTGGTATTATTGCCAGTATTTGAAGAGCTAGTGGGGCGAGGAAGCGGTCCTGAGTGTAATCAGTCATGAAGCGAGTCATCTCCCGAATCATTTCTTTGGTGGCCACACACTTGGGTGGTTCAAATAAGTTAGCGGGCGAACACTTGACAATTTCTGAGTAGGTTTCTTTGACCCATATGTCTGCATTTTCCTTCGACATTCCATTCCACTGAGGTGGCTGTCTCTCATTTTCCTCGTGGACACCTGCTACTAAGGGAGCAGCATTTGTTAGTACTACATTTTCGGGTCGAGTAGACTCACTGCTATCATTTCGGATATCATCGGGTAGTTGGGTCCCGGCGATATCCACTGTGGCCACCTGTGTCGGCTCCCTGCGACGTGGGTTCCGACACTGGTCTAGCTTCCTGCAATCCACACATCGTCGGTTGTTTCTCGCACAAACACAATTTGTGCAGTTTTGGTTCGGGCTAGCACAGACGCAGCAATGATTGTTACCAGGCATAGTGAACAGCACCTTGCGCGACAGTTACGTCCGCCTCCGAACATCTGATTTAGTCCCAGGCACATGATAATACTGGTTCTTATGAGGGAAGGGCAGAGAGGTGACAGGCTGGACTGCTGTGTCCAGGTAGTAGGGGCATACATGCACGCGTGGGTGTGTAGGCTACCCCCCCCCCCCCCCCAGGGGGACCATCCATACGTCAGAATGATACACTATGGACAAGAATTTGTCACACCAAGGACTTGTTTATATATCCTTGGCACAAATAACCACTGTTTGTATGGTCTCACTGGTGTAATATCAGTTATATATACTCACTTGGTTCGTCGAGACCCTACATGAAGTGTCCTACAATGGTGGGGGGGGGGGGGGGGGCGACCGCATGGGAGCACTCTCGGCCCCATAGGGGCGAGAGTCTCGAGACCACCCCTGTCAAAGTAGGCCTATCGACACTGACCTTGGCTCCAAGCCTCGCATTATTCCACTGACCCAGCGTCGCCAGGTCACCACACGCTTGGTGATCGCCGGTGAATACAATTTACAATTTATGCCGTAAGGGATGAGCAGAAACCTTGGGTGGCTATGCTTAGGGTGACATCCGATATTCACCGACACATTGTTAAATTCCCGCTCCCACACGACGAGTATATCCCCACCAATAACCCTTTAGATCAGGGAGGACGTTCCATGACACCCACGCCAGGCCACGCCACGCTACTACTACTACTGTGCTGTCACTCGGAATCGAGTATGACAATCACCCAGCTATGATAAAATGATATGAGTTATTCGGGATGTCACCTTAGTTGGCGAGTTCTGAGGTGACTAGAAAGGCCGATGCGGGACTGGCAGAGTCGTTCACAGATGTTGCACGTGTGGAGGGTTACATCTAGTCCGGGAAGGGCGATGGCAACGTCTTTCCTGTGTTGGCGTTTGTCTACCTCGGGTTAACTCGAATTATTGACACCTTCTCGTGTGGTGCTCCCCCAAGCGTTACGGTGTGGAGTAATTGTCTCCCAGGTGACGGGGACGATTTGGCCAGCGTTACGTTCACTATTCGTCAGGTGACTTTGAAGTAGCTGCTTTAGTAGTCTACTGTCGTTCATGCGAGTCACGTGACCAGTCCAATGTAGTTGCTCATAGATAATGGTAGCCTCGATGCTCCTACAGTAGGTGTCAGCGAGAATACTGGCATTTGTTCTCTTGTCTTCCCAGCGAACTCGGAGGATGGAACGTAGACTATGTTGGTGAAAGTTTTCAAGTGCCTTGAGGTACCTCCTGTGCGTGACCCATGTCTCGCTGCCATATAGCAGGGTGGGAAGGACCACTGCTCGATATACGTGCAACTTCGTAGATAATTTCAGCTCCCTACAGCTGAAGATTCGGGTACGGAGTCCGCCAAAGGTTCAAAATACACGTCTGATCCGATGTTGAATCTCTTCATCACTGTCCGCGGTGGTGGACAGGTGGGAGCCGAGATACTGAACGTGGGTACGGTGTTCGCTGTAGTGTTCTTGTATCTGGCGGGCAGCAAACATCATGTCAGTGGTGCCATTTGATTGTCTAAACCCACATTGAGATTCTGGGAGGAAATTTTCCGCCTCAGGAAGAAGTCTGTTTAGGAGGACTCGGGCGACAAGTTTGCCAGCTATGGACAGCAGCGAGATTCCATGGTAGTTGCCATAGTCTGACCAGTCTCTCTTGTTCTTATAAATTTTGACGATGGACGCATCTTTAAGAGCTTGGGGATTTCCTCCTTTTCCCATGTATTCTCCCGGAGAGAGTGGAGACGGCTGGTAAGCAGAGTTCCTCCTGTTTTATACACCTCGGCTGGGATTCCATCAGGCCCTGAGGCTTTATTATTTTTCATCTTTTTGATGGCAGTAGCTATCTTATCCAAGGATGTAGGATAGCTGAGGTGGGTCAGCTTTGGATGCTAAGGGATTTGCTGGGTAGTCAGGACATCCACATCAGTGTTTTGATTGAGCAGGGAAATTTTTTTTTTTTTTTTTTTTATTATTTATTGGGCACTCCCCTACATCCTTGTGTAAGGTGAAGCGCAGAAGCGTTTACAGTGGCCAACAGGGAAGCATGCTAAGTTCATGCTTGCCTTTATGTCTCATGTGTTAAGGGCGTAGAAGCCTGAAGAGTCAAGGGCATAGAAGCCTGAAGAGTCAATGGTTTATGTCATCAAGTTATTGGAAGCTCCAACAACTTGTCCCTGAATACGAATTCGCAACTTTCGATTTACACCAGGTACCTACTTTACTGCTAGGTGAACAGGAACTAATGGGGGCTAGGAAGTATGTTCAAACAACTTCCACCGGCCCGTGAGCACGGAATGGTAATGTACTTTCCAGTGATTGGCCCATAAAATGTTTTAGTGGAATTGAAAAATTCGCGCATTTTGTGTTTTTGCATTTCACATGCTTTATTTTCAAGCCAGTCGTTCTTTATATTGCGAAGTTCCCGCTGGGCTGCCACTTTCTTCTTGTGGAAGGTATCAGCTTTGGTTCGAGACTGAGGGTTGTTCTGCCAGTCAGTTAAAACAGTACATTTATCATTGGCGAGTACATTGATTTCCTGGTCATTTTCATCAAACCAATTCTGGTGTATTCTTTCGATCTGGCATATGGTCTCTCTGCAGGTTTTTGTCATGGCAGTGTCGAGAATACCCCAATAGGCACTGGGAATTGGGTTGTTTTTTGTTGGGTTGTTTATCAGCCCATGTTCGAGTTGCTCTCTGAAGGTAGGTGCTACCGCTGGATCCTCCAAACACTTAATGTTAAAACCTCTTCTGGAGACTTGTTGCCTTCGCTGTTTCAGGGCGAAGTGAAGTGAGAGCTTGGCCCTGACGAGCTGATGGTCAGTGTCGCAGTTGTCTGAGCCACGCATGGCTCAGGTGATGAGGACTTCTCGGCGATTTCTTTCTCTGACAATCGATGTAGTCCATGAGATGCCAGTGTTTGGATCGCGGGTGTTGCCACGAATCCTTGACCTTGTCTGCTTGCTTAAACAAGGTATTGGTGATAGCGAGGTTGTGTGCTGCACACTTGCTGAGGAGGAGTAAGCCACTTGCGTAGTCCCTAGAATTCCCTGCTGCCAAACGTCAGCTTCTCTACCAACTCTGGCACTGAAGTCCCCTAGGAGCACAACCTTATCTCCTCTGGGGATAGAGGTTAGCACTCTGTCAAGGTCAGCATAAAAGGCCTCCTTGATGTCATCCTCTGCATCCAGTGTTGGAGCATAGGCACTGATGAAAAGGGCATGATTTGAGTGATTCTTTGGGTCTCGGAACGTCATGAGGCGCTCGTTGATCCCAACAGGCTTTTCAATTAACCTATGTAGGATGCATTGGCGGATGGCAAAGCCACCTCCATTAAGGCGGTTTCTCTCTGCAGCAGGGTTACCCTTCCATAAGACGGTAAAGCCAGACCCTCATTCTGTGAGTCGACCCTCGTCTGGGAGCCAGGACTCACTAATGGTTGCTATGTCGATGTTATACCTAGCCAGCTCTTTTGCCACAAGGGCAGTTCTTCTTTCAGGATGCTCATTTGTGCCAGTATCCAGAAGGGTCCTGACATTCCATGCAGCGACCATAAGAGGTTGTATAGTTTGTTTTTGTTTTGATCTGTGATTATGATTGTATTTTCGACTGCACAAGAATGACCATATTAGGTGCAGTTGCTCAGTCAGGTTGGTTCTTTAGGCAGAGTGGGTCTTCGAGA
>CAUDMG010003436.1:65000-90002 GCA_958450375.1 Homarus gammarus | reverse complement strand
CCAACCGCTCCAACTCAATAGTGGCGTAGCGCGTCTCAGTGTCAGAGAGGAAACGCGAGCCACACTGGACGAGCCGGAACTGCCCTCCCCCATGATCCTGCAGTAGGGCGTATCCCACGCCATACAAGCGTGAGGCATCTGTCTGCAGAACTGTCGGCAAGGCTGGGTCAAACGTGGCGAGGACAGGTGGACGAGACAGGGCCTGTTTCACTTGCTGGAAGGCCTTGTCGTGGTCGGGGGTCCACAGGAATGTCCTCTTGGGGCTCATCAGGGGGCGAAGTGGTTGAGCAGCTGCGGAGATGTCCGACGAAAACTCTGCTAACTGGTTGACGAGACCGATGAAGGACCTCAAGTCGGTCAGGTTAGCAGGGGTGGGAAAATCCGTAATGGCGCGGACCTTTTCCGGGTCAGCTGCGATACCATTCCCTGAGAGGGTGTACCCACAAAAGTCAACTGAAGAGCTGGCCAGAACAAACTTGTCGGCATTTAGGGTAATGCCGTGCTTCCGGCACCTGTTGAGTACCTCGTAGATACGGCAGAGGTGATCCATATAATCCTCGTCGTACACGAGTATGTCGTCGACCACTTTCACGCAGTTTGCCAGACCTTGTAGAGCCATATCACCTCGAAGACAGAAAGCGTCTCCTGTAGCGGCGAATCCCATGGGGCCACGGCAATAACTGTAACGTCCATGCGGGGTGATGAAAGTTGTGAGTGGTCGGTCTTCTTCGGCAAGCTCTATCTGCCAGTATCCACACAGGGCGTCCATCGTCGTGAAGAAGCGCGCCTTCGGGTTCACACTGCGTATAGCTGCAAAGGGCGTGGGAGAAGGGTGCGCAGGACGAGACACCTGGTTGTTGAGCTTGGAAAGGTCAGTGGTGATCCGAACACCACCTTTAGGTTTTGCGACGACAACCATCGGGTGACACCATGGAGACGGGTCATCGCCGGTTGGTACAATAATTTCTTGGGCGACCATGGAGTCCAGCTCGTTTTTGACCGCCTCGCGGAAGGCCAGGGGAACCAGTCGAGGGGTGTAAATAGCGAATGGCTTCGCGTCGTCCCTCAGGTGGATCCTCATGGGGGGGCCTGCCATCTTCTTGAGAGGCTTGGATTCCAGAGCGGACTTGGTCACCAGAACGTCGCTGAATTCCTTCAGGAAGTACTTCCGAGCATCCGAAGGAGAGGTGTCACTGGCAAGAGGCAGGGCGGCAGCAGGGTCGTTGCTGCTCCCTTTTTGCACCCTGTTGGCGTGTTTTACCTCAAGAATAGGTTTGGGGAAGTCCTGGGAGATGATGGCCAACTCCTGACAATGTCTGTAGGACAGCAAAGGAGTCTGGACACCGTTATGCACATCAATCCAGGCTTGACACGACCTGTTGCCAAAGGTGACTTGTGCTTGGAGTGAACCCAGGGCCGGGGTCATCTGTGAACCATCTGCCATAAAGCGGAGATCCTTGGGGGGCGGTCCTAGATCACTTGGAGAGAGCCCCAAGCATTGCAAATGCTGGGGACCGATGACTGTAGCATCAGCGCCGGTGTCGGGCAACATCTGAAGACGGGATGACACACCGCCGTAGGTCACGATGACGCTGATGTACTGGGGGACTTTGGTCCTGGGACGCGGGGGGGAGCACACATTCCTAATGTGGCTCGAGCGTTGTCAAGAGTCGTCGTACCTCTGATTGGAAGACTGTGGGCGGCCCTCTCTGGTGGAGGGGGGCTGAAGCTTCCGCCGACGCGGTCCCTTGGGTATGTTGGAAGGGCAACACTTGTCATAGTGGCCCAGACGACAGCACACATTGCACTGGACGCGTTTGGCTGGGCACCGTACTGTGAGTGACCAGTGGCCCTTACGGTCACAACTGTTGCAGGTAGACTGAGCAGCTGGACACACCTGTGTTCCGTGCTGCTTACCACAGTTGTTGCAAAATAAACCGGGCGTGGACGTGGTGGGCGAAGGCGTAGGAACAGACTTCTTGTCCTTCTTGTACCGGGACACAGCGCGTACAGCTGTAGGGGGAGTGCGGATGGCAGAGGTGGCACACCTGGCAGCCTCATAGGAGCGACATATCGTCGACACATCCTTAAGAGAAGAGGAAGAGTCGAGGGAGGTGAGGCGTTGGACAAGTTCCTCGTCCTTAACACCCATCAGGATCACCTGCTTCAACTGGGTCTCCTCGCACTGCTGGTGGTGGCCTGGACATATATCTACCTCTTCCGAGGCTCTCTTAAGACGCACGTAAAAGGCATCAAAAGACTCACCCTCCAACTGTCTGCAGCTAAACAATTCCCTCCTGCGCAGAGCTTCATTCTGCTGTCCTTTGATGTGCCGTTGTAGAACGTCCAGTACCTCCTCTACAGACAGCGAAGAGGTTGGGGGTACCTGCAACGTATGTTCCAAGACACGCTGAATTTCCAAGGACAGGCACATGCGCAGCTGGATGAGTTGTTTAGGCTGTGACAAACTCTGGAGATCCACCATTGTAGAATAATCAGTCCACCGTCGCCGCCATTCACGAAAAGTCTGGAAATTCACATCAGGCTTCAAGATGGGCGGTGTTTGAGCTGCTGCTTTAGGTGGGGCTGGGGGGTGTGAAGGAAGCATGGATGAGGTATCTGAACCAGTCAGTACCGAGGCAGTGTTAGAGCCAGGGGCTTGGTTAACAGTGAGGCGAGATATCAAGGCTTCAAACCGTTCACTGTCTTCCAATCTCCGTTGGTTGTCTCGTTCTGCCTCTGCTTGCCTTCTGTGCTCATCCGCCAAACGTCTGTGGGCTTCATCCTCGCGTTTCTCATCTCTCATAAACTTCAGTAAAGCAATTATCTCTGGAGACAACGCTGAATATTGAGGTGAGGGACTGCGCGATGTGGGGGCTGGAGCGTCGTGGCCGGCCTGGTCATCCATCTCTGCGGGGCTATCACCCGCCTGACTCATCCAGACGCTGGGTCCACGGCTACGTAAGGCGTGAGACATAACTACTTCCTCTGTGTACTATGTCTTAAATCAGTGTTGACCGGTCAGCCCGTCGTATCAACAAGATTTCAGACAAAATATTAATTAAATACACAGATAAGTAGGTTATATATATAAAATATATATAAGGAAGCCGCGCGGTCAGCGAGTGTTAGTACATGTATGTGCGTGAGTGTGTGTCCCGGGCGGGCAAAGCGTCTCGCCCCAGCTGTGAGGGGGGGTGGAGGCGGCGCTGTGAGGGGGTGGAGGGAGAGGCGCGGCGACTCCCAGTCAGTCCAGTTATCCTCAGAACGCGGTCAGAGACGGGTGCACTGAACTCTACTCCTTACAAATGCCCAGAACGTGCCGTATACCTTGGGAATCCTTTAGAACAGTGGTTCTCAACCTTGTTTGCCCCCATACACCCCTTTCACCAAATATCAGAATGTCATTCCCCCTCCTTTCCAAGATTGTCTGCCTCAAAAAGTGCATTCCAAATAATATGCATATAATACTGAAAATCCTTTATTTTTTCCATATTAGTATCAGTTTTCACCCCCCTGAAAACCTGAGGGGGGGAAATTCCCCCCCGGTTGAGAACCCCTGCTTTAGAACAAGGTCCCACATGAATGGCACGAAACACACAATGCACTAAACACTTCACAGAAAATCACTGTCACTGACACTGCTCAAAGTTGCGAAATTCTTCGAGGAGGGATGATGCGCGGGAATTGACCCAAGGCGGGAGGAGTCCGTACGCCGGCTTTCCACAGACTTTGCACTATCACTCGTAATTATCCAGTAAGACTACGCACTGCGCCATGTTAGGTTCTGAATAATAAGTTCTATATACAGGAGAGAACACAAACACCTGTATAGTTTTGTAGGTTCGGTTTACTGGATAAGAGTATGTACACAAAGGAGAGCAGCACTCTCTCTTGACTAGGCTCCGGGTCAACTGCTATAGACGACGTATGGCAAGTGATACATTAGCAGCTTCCATACGTCGCCAGGCACATTAATTAAGCATGTGGGACATGGTAATAACATTGCCACACGCTGCTAGCTAGGCTGAATAAATAATACATAAATGGAGCACATACATAATATACATACATGATATATAATCCAGCATACATAATATACATACAACTACTACCGCCACTAACACCGCCACCATTTCTACAACCGCCATCACTATCACGACTACCACCACCACCACTACTACCATCATCACTACCACCACTTCCACTACTACTACTACCGCCATCACTATCACGACTACCACCACCACTACTACCATCATCACTACCACCACTTCCACTACTACTACTACCGCCATCACTATCACGACTACCACCACCACTACTACCATCATCACTACCACCACTTCCACTACTACCGCCATCACTATCACGACTACCACCACCACTACTACCATCATCACTACCACCACTTCCACTAATACTACTACCGCCATCACTATCACGACTACCACCACCACTACTACCATCATCACTACCACCACTTCCACTACTACTACTACCGCCATCACTATCACGACTACCACCACCACTACCGTCATCACTACCACCACTTCCACTAATACTACTACCGCCATCACTATCACGACTACCACCACCACTACTACCACCACCACCACTCTTAAACACAAAATTAAAACTAAAAATGTCATTAATATTCTACCTCCACAACATACACATTCACACACACACACACACACTACTGTATATTCTTATATTGATGTTGAAGAATTTAACACAATAGTAAGAGTTTGAGGTAAAGTATTGGAGGGGTCTACTGGGTGAGGGGGAAGACAAGGTGAAAATATCGTCATTAATTTACTCCCCCCCTCCCCTCCTGTCTCCCCCTCTCCCGTTAATCTACCCCTACCCTTCTCCCCCTTGTCTTCTGACCCCCCCTGCCCCCGCCCCTTTGTCCCCTGATCCCCACCCCTCACCCACCCTCCCCTCTTGTCTCAGGTATATTGTAGGTGATGTCGTGTTTGTTGTGATTATAAAGATAATTTTATTGGCATTTGGTTTTTGGCTAATACTGTGGAATAGTCTCTCTCTCTCTCTCTCTCTCTCTCTCTCTCTCTCGGGTCCAGTACACAATCATATCACTTGCTGACCACTACACCCAGATCCAGTACACACACACACCTGACCACCACACCTCCATCTTACCTGTACACACCTCATCACTACACCTCCATCTTACCAGTACACACCTGACCACCGCACCTCCATCTTTCCTGAACACACCTGACTGCCACATCCTTTCTTACCTGTACACACACACCTGACAACCGGTAATTATCATTGGCGGTGTGTACCTCAAAAAATACGACAGGTAGAACATACTTATTAATAGCTGATGACGTATTGCTTGTGTACAAGAGAATATTATTCAGGTTAGGTTAGGTTAGGGTATCAATATTGTTTTTATTACTACTACTATTATTACTGGTAGTAGTATAATTTTTACCATATAAAATAAACAAAAACAGACAACAAATCATCAATCGTCTGGGTCACTGGTGAACTAAATTAAATGAGATGTTGCCACTAGACGAGTGAGCTCACTAAGCTTTCCATCCTCCTCCTCTTCCAGCCTCCTCCTTCTCCTCTAGCATCCTCCTCCCCCTTCACCTCCAGCCTCCTCTTCCTTCTCCTCCCTCCTCCTCCACCTCATTTTTCCTCCCTCCTCCCTTCTTCCTCCCTCCTCCTCACACCAACTAATTACTATGCATCTCTTACGTCAATAATTATTTTCGTGGTGTACCTGAATAAAAACTGGCCAGGAGAAGGAGTTGAGTGGCTGTGCTGTTTGCTGGTGTTGGCCATCATAATTACCACCACAACCCAACCAGCGCCAATCACTGCAGACAAGAATTAACTCACGAGTCAGATCTGCCACCTCATGCTGGAAGAATCTAATTGTAGGTTCTTTCTTCCATGTCTACTGCTAACCATCTTGTTGTGTCGGACAGCATTTCGTGATATTTGCGTGATTATTAAAGTATATATCCCCCCAGACACTAGATTATAGCCACCTCTACTACTACTACTATTGCTGTCACTTGGAAAAGAGTATGACGATCATCCAGCTATGAGACAATGATATGAGTTATTAAGGATGTCACCTTCGCTGGTGAACTCTGAGGTGACTGGAGAGGCCGATACGGGACCGGCAGGATGGATCACAGATGTTGCACTACTTGGACCATTATTGTTTATTATATACATAAACGACATAGATATCGGCATAGACAGCAACATAAGTAAATTTGCTGATGACACTAAAATAGGACGTGTTATCAAATCTGACGAGGACTCGCAAAACTACAGGAAGATCTAAACAAATTTTTTGAATGGTCTGAAAAATGGCAGATGAAATTCAACGTCGACAAATGTAGAGTACTCAGTATAGAAGATGTAAACAGGGAAACCAGATACCAGATGTGTATGATATATATGGACACAAAGTAGTACCTTCAGCTGCATATTATTATATTACTCTTATATTACTCTTATTAATTATGTATAGTAAAGTATGACAGAACATGTATTAATTCTATGTAATATTCCATTTATTGTGCACCATATTATGTATATAAATTATCATATTTATACTTTATGTATTTAGCTTGTGAATGCTGGCATCTGTACAGGCCAGCATGTAGTAATACATACTGTAGATAGATGTAGAGAGAGAAGACAGAGTCCTCTTGGCGTGACCGCGAGTTTCTGCGTCTTACTGTTTGTATATATCTCCCGTACGAGAATAGAACCTACTTTTAAGACAACAAGTGTTTGTGTACACCCTCAGTAGTATAGAACATTCTTTGGGTATCCCTGGCAACACGCCAGATGGCGCAGTGATTATTTCTCAGTGAGATACAGTGGACCAAGCCTTGCCCGGACTCTGTTAATGGCGTCTCGTCTTCAGTGACTTCAGCTTCAGACAGCAAGACTATACTACAAGCCTCTAGACTTACAGTGTTGTGAAGTGCTGTGCTGTGTATTTTAATCATAATTGTCTGTGCAAGTTGCGGTCAGATGACTAAAGGAGAGGCCCGACAGTATGTGCTCTCCTGTCTCTGGTCTGAGGGTGACTGAGGACCAGCGCTGGACGCTGCCCAACCGCTCCTACGTCTGGCAGCGCGCCAAGTCTCTCCCCTCCAGCCAGACACACACACACACGCACGCACGCATTCACCTTATAATTTCTTGTGACTTACCGCAGTAGGGTGTGTCATAAGGAGGCGAATTTTTTTTTTTTTTTAGTTTGAAAAATCGGCCCATGGTATTAATGATGTACTTCTATGTGCAAAATCATGTGATATCTTCAGATTTGAAAAGTTTTCATTTTTTGCTAGGTAAATTTTAACTTTAAATCTTATGAAAATTCAGTATTCCCACCCTTTTACCAACACCACTAAATAGCTTATTTAAAGTAAAGTAAATGTATCAGGTTAATTTATTAGGATGAAAATGATCCAGAATAGTGAAACGAATGATCTTGACACATTTATTAAATTTAATATTCCTTTAGAAAACAAAATCATCAAATACAAAAACTGGTTTTACTACTACGACCCGGTGTTGCTGCACACCATAGAGAACATGTCTTTCTTGCTTCTGTTTCTACTCATCACCTCCCTGCTGACCACCTGAGCTCGGATGTAGCCTTCCCTCCTCTCCTGGCTGTACACGTGACTGCTGGCCTCGCTCACTTGCTGTACACAACGCTCTATACTCTGGGTGTGCGAGGGCCAGGCAGGGACATGCATGGGGTTGTCCAGGAAAGCTCTGACTTGAACAATGGTGAGGCTGCAGGTAAGAGGGGGCTCACTGCCAGCCTGGATGTTATCCAGATCTATGAGATCAGTGAGGGTCTTGGCACCTACATTGACTTCAGGAGTCTTCCTGACCCTGAAGGAATCGTCACCAACTGATTCGTCATGCCCAGATCCTCTCATAAGTCTCATATCCAAGATCTTTTTGACTGCCACTCTTCTCTCCTCCTCATCCTTACTTCAGAGCATTGTCTGCAGCACTGCCTCGGGATGAGCATACCAGGAAGATCTCCTCACAGTCTGCTCCACAATCTGAACAACCTTCCTTGGCTGACTCCTCAGGAGCTCAAGCTGGAAGAGAACATGCCTCGGACCTTCGGAGAACGATGACTTGACCTTGGTGTTGAACCAATTTGGCAAGTAGACACTCACGATGAATTGGACAATAAGTCTCAGGTTGTGAAGTTGGTTCCCTTTCAGTTTATGATGAGCGACCCAAATTCTGCAGAACCTGAGAGCCGTTGTGAGCCACCTAGAATGTGAGACTGGACCTATCTGCAGGTAAGCAAGTCTATCAGGCATGACCCCAGTTTTGATGGCACTGCAAATCATGTAACCAGTACTGGTCAGTACTCAGGTCGTCAATGACAGTATGTGCAAGCTCAACGAGTGGAGGGCCAACTGTGATTTTTTCAAAGCTCGGATTTATTTCTAACTCAGTCGCAGAGTCCAGCATCTTGCCAAGAGGACCAGACCATCTGTTGTTTGAAAGAGTCTTGCCATCCAGCTCCTGGATCAGATGTCTGAGTGGTAACTCGTTGGTGTGGAGGTCACAAACAATCCAGACCAGCTTCCTCACAATCTTCCGCTCTATCCACTGTATGACCCCCCCTTGCCACCCTGTGTTCGTGTTGGTGCTGTCCCCTCCAATGGCCTGCAGGGTCTGGTCTACGTTCCTCTCTCTGAGCCAGTTCACAATGTTATCTGCCACTATCTCAGCTGGTTTCCTGATGTCATCTTTCTCTGGAGTGAAATGCCACAAATACTTCCCTCCTGGTTCACTGCAGCAGTAGTAGTGTTCCTCCTTCACCATGGCAGGGAACAGCTTGTCAGAATCTCCAACTTTCATGAACACTTTAGTGTCATCCCTTCTCCCATCAAAGAACAAACAATTGATTCCATTTTCTCTTATCCCCTTATCAAACTCCTCTTCTAGGTTACTGACAAGTTTCTCCTGAGCTCTCCTTACTTTGTTATGATCTGTCACCAGGTGAACATCATCAGGTGTTATCAAACCACCGTCAATCCAGGCAGCTGTTGCTATCTCTGCAGTTTCTCTGAGACCAGTGTGGTGTCGCATGCTGGCCAGAGCTATGCTCGGGATATCTTTCCTATTTCGAATCTTATGCCTGGAAGGTTTGGGATCATTATTTTCTGGGTTAGGGACAAAGTCACCATTCTCCTGGTCAGCACTCGGATCAGCCATTGGGAAGTCATTAAACTCTGAATCAGCTTGACTCCAATCATCGGCCTTTTTTACCTCACCCTGGGCCTTCTCAAGTCTCTTTTCCTCGGCAACTCTTCTCCTCTTCTGTCTCTCTGTGGCAGCCTCCTGTCTCTTGGACTCCGGAATATCTTGGCTAGAAATCATGAGAGCCCCTATACTGCCAGTCTTCTCTCTCTGTGCTTTGACAAATGCCAGTTCGATCACAGGAATCTTCAGTTCACGCTTGCAAATACAGGAGATGTGGGCCTCGGATTTACAGTCACGATCGCATCCAAACTCAGGACAGAGAACAATTGGGCACTTGCAAGTAATTATGTCAAATAGCTGGTCCAGTTCCTTGGCAAAGCTGTCCTTAACTGCAAGTTTTCCTCTCCCAAGAGAGATATCTCTTGCCTTTTCCCAACTGGCTAGCAGTCTCTCACTAATCTTCTTCTGACTTGTTATGACTGGAGGCTTGAACTGAGCGTTAGCCAGAGTGTACTGTGCCAAGACAGCTTTGGTCATATCACTGGCAATGTCTTTGTTTGTGTGAGTTCTTTGGTTCTTTTCACTGATTTGCCTGATTGAAACATCGTATCTCAAAGTATCTCTCAATGTAGGCAACTCAGACTTCAGGAGCTCTCTCCCAGACCCAAGATAGTGACTGAGATGGCTGGATTTTTGGTTCCTCGTCCTGACACAAGCAGCCATCGCAAATATTATCAACTTATAAATGCATCAGAATCTGAAACAGAAAAAAATATTGTTAGTTGGGTTGTTAAAGAATGAAGTCAGAAAGCAATGTTCACTATTTAATTGGAATGCACTAATGCAGCTGTACGTTAGATTTTCGATAAATTTCACGCTAAAATTTACCTAGCAAAAGGTTGCAAAATATTGAAACTGAAATTATTTCCTGTTTATATACACTAAAATCTACCAAAAAAGTGATGGGCCATTAGTTAAAGCTGATCTTCCCTCCTATGACACACCCTATTACCGCAGGCTTCTGTGCATAGCTTACGAGGGGCTGACCCGGTCTTTTGCACAGATAGAGTACAGAAGCTGTCGGCATGTCTCACAGGGATCAAAACGATACCCTGGACGATGGGGTTACGAGTTTTAGTGTAGGAGACCTCTCCCCACCCACGCCCACACCCCACGCTCCCCACAGTGACAACGCCGAGTCACCCACAGAATCTCCTCGCTCGTCGCGAGCCAGCTCTCCTGCGATGCATGCGTCCACAGATCTCCTTCAACTGATAAAGTGGATGGAAACTTCTCGACGCCAGGACAATATTGCAAGGAGAGAAGAGGAAGAAATTCGGTACAAAGAGTCTGAAAGACGACGCCACAAAGAGGAACAAACACGCAGAGAACTCGAAGACATACGTAGACGTGAGGATGACCTTAAAAGAAAGGAGGATCAAGCCAGATTTGAAGTTTTGATTTCTCTGTTAGCCTCCCCACAACGATCTACCGTACAAGATTCGTCTGCTACTACTGACGTTGATGCGACTAGAGGTACTGGTACCTCATTTCCCAGAGTCGGATCACCAACACCTCAAAAGGCTGCAGTACACACGCCTCCCTCTCTGATGTCTGACGCTTCTTATCAGATGTTTCGGGAATGGCGTCGACGTTGGCAAGACTACGCAACAATGGTTGACTTGTCAAGTTTATCACAGCCGAAACAAATGATACAGCTTCGTATGTGCTTGTCCTTAGAGACACAACGTACTCTCGAGCACACACTTCAAGTGCCTCCTACGACAACTCTGACGGTAGAGGCCGTGCTCGACAAGTTGCAGGAACACGTCAAGGGACAGCGCAACGAAGCACTCAGGAGAAGAGAACTCCTCCAATGTAAACAGCTTGATGGAGAATCTTTTGACGCGTTTTTTGTAAGGCTCAAAAGGTGTTCAGAGGAAGTTGATGTTTGTCCCGGACATTCTCAAGTCTGTGAAGAGACACAACTTAAGACAATCATTTTAACGGGCGTCCGAGATGAAGAGCTAGTTCAGCGTCTCATTTCCCTCGACCCCACTTCCTCCCTTCAAGATGTTGTTACGAAATGTCGAGCGTACGAGGCCGCCAGGTGTGCGACTTCAGCTTTACGCTCACAGCCTGACCAGGTCAGGTGAGGGCAGTGTCTTCCTACAGAAAGGGTAAGAAGCAGCAAGGTAACCCCACCCCTCACCCTCCAGCTACACCTTCAGCAGCAGCTTTGTGTAACAGCTGTGCGAGACAGCATAATGCCTCCCAGTGCCCAGCTGCTCAAAGTGTGTGCAGAAGTTGCGACCGCCAGGGTCACTGGGCTTATGCAGTCAAGTGCCCTGCTAGCAAAGTTCAGTGCAGACTTTGTGGTCGTGTGGGCCATTATGACAAATGTTGTCGTAAGAAGACACATAAAGGACGCCATCTAGGATCCAAGAAGTCATCCTCAGGTAGTGCTGGCGCGCCCCCTCCTTCTGGCAAGCATCAAGACGCTGTGTCCAGTCGTTCCTGCCGTCATGTACATAGTTCCACAGACACGACGCCCCAGCACATCAATGTCGTCATTTCTTACGGTAACTCGTCATCCAGTATTCAGATGTTACCTGACACCGGTGCTGACGTCTCAGTAATTGGTCCACAACACTTAGCAAGTTTGGGAATACCCAGGAGCAACCTACAGCCCCCTCCTCAGACAACGAAACTGACAGCTGATGGTTCCAAGATGGCTCCAGCTTTGGGATCTTTCTGGGCTACCCTTACCTTTGGTAAGCAGTCTTGCTCAGCCCGGATTGATGTTCATGATGGTATCCCGACTCCGCTTTTATCATATGGCCATTGTCAAGAGTTGGCCATTATTTCCAAGGAATTCCCTAAACCTATTTTAAAGATCACCCATGTCAACAGGTTGAAGGAATTCCCTATCTCTACTAACAAGTCCCCTTCTGACGCAAGAGCTTACCTTCTCAAGGAGTTTCCTGACGTGTTGGTTAATAAGAAATCTTTAGGATCCACACCACTCAAGCCGATGGTGGGTCCACCTATGAAGATTCATCTTAAGGATGGTGCTACACCTTTTGCCATCCACACCCCTCGTTTGATTCCTCACGCCTACAAGGAGCTAGTTAGACAAGAGCTTGACTCCATGGTTGCTCAGGGAATCATCAAACCGGCCGGAGACGAACCTTCACCTTGGTGCCACCCTCTCGTCCCCGTCGCCAAACCTCGTGGTGGAGTACGGATCACCACCGATCTGTCAAAACTTAACAAGCAAGTTTCCTGTCCAGCCCACCCTTCGCAGCTCTTCGAAGTGTGGACCCGAAGGCGAAGTTTTTTACAACTATGGCCACCTTATGTGGTTATTGGCAGATCGAGTTGGCCGAAGAAGACCAGCATTTGACCACATTCATCACACCATTTGAAGATACCAGTATTGCAGAGGCCCCATGGGATTTGCCGCTACGGGCGATGCATTCTGTCAACGTGGTGACGCGGCCCTTCAAGGAGTCGCGAATTGTGTCAAGGTGGTTGATGATATCTTACTCCATGACGAAGACTACTGTGCCCACCTCTCCCGGATATACGAAGTTCTCACCAGATGTCGAAAGTACGGGATTACCCTCAACGCTGACAAGTTTGTAGTCGCCGCTCCATCAGTGAACTTCTGTGGGTACACTCTCTCAGCATCAGGCATCGCAGCTGACCCGGATAAAGTAAGTGGAATCAGGGATTTTCCAACCCCTGCCAACCTGACAGACCTCCGTTCTTTTTTGGGTCTGGTCAATCAGCTGGCTGAATTCACACCTGACATCTCCGCCGCAGCCCAGCCGTTACGCCCCCTGCTGAGCCCCAGGAGGACATTCCTGTGGACCCCAGATCATCAGGAGGCCTTCCAGCGAGTCAAGTTGGCCCTCTTGAGTCCACCTGTCCTTGCCTGTTACGACTCAGCCCTACCCACCGTCCTACAGACTGACGCCTCCAGACTCTACGGCGTTGGTTACACCCTTCTGCAGGACCATGGCGGTGGACAACTCCGCTTAATTCAGTGTGGATCCCGGTTCCTGACCGACGCCGAGACCCGATATGCTACGATTGAGCTGGAGATGTTGGCTGTTGTCTGGGCGATGGCGAAGTGCCGCTTCTACCTGATAGGACTTCAGCACTTCACCCTCTTCACGGATCATCGCCCTCTTATACCTATAATCAATTACTACTCTTTGGATGCAGTAGAGAACCCTCGCCTTCAATGTCTGAAAGAGAAGCTCTCGCCTTATCTCTTCAAGGCTGTGTGGCGTGCGGGTAAGCTGTTGTGCATCCCGGATGCCCTGTCCCGCGCCCCTGTCAGTCGCCCCACCCCACAGGACGAAATGTTGTGTTCTACAGCTGCTGCATCCCTCAAGTCAGTGGTTTCATTGCAGGCCGTCTTCACATCAGAAGAGTCTACAGCACCGGATGCAGACAAGACCCTTGAAGATCTCCGCACCGCAGCCCGGGCCGACCCTTCCTACATCCGGCTCGTCGACTGTGTGTCTCAGGGATTTCCATCTAACCGATACGACCTTCATGAATCGCTACTCCCGTACTGGAAAATACGCGAGGACCTCTATTGTGACGGAGACCTCGTCTTGTACGGTCCACGAGTAGTTATTCCTGCTGCCCTACGCCGCCGTACCTTGACCCGCCTTCACGACAGCCATCGAGGAGTGGAGGCCACCAAGCGACGGGAGAAGCAGACTGTATTTTGGCCTGGAATTGACGCGGACATTGCAAGTACTGTCCGTGTCTGTGAACCATGCCAGATTCTGCAACCTAGCCAGCAACAGGAACCTTTAATGTGCGACGATAACCCTTCAAGACCCTTCGAGTCTGTGTCGGCCGATTTCTTTGCAGTAGCAGGGAAGTCCTTCCTCGTCATTGCCGACCGACTGTCTGGATGGCCTGTTGTCGTCCCCTGTGGTAGTGATACAACGGCTACTGCTACCATCCGGAACTTCAGGCATTACTTCAGAGAAGTTGGTGTTCCCCTCCGCCTCAGGACTGATGGAGGACCCCAGTTCACCAGCCACGAGTTCCGGGACTTCATGGACCGTTGGGGAGTCCGTCATGTGGTGACCTCGCCCCACTACCCCCAGGCGAATGGACACGTTGAAGCCGCAGTCAAGACTGTGAAACACCTGATCCTTAAGGTGTCACCCTCAGGAAATATCGACTGCGAGGACTTCGATCGAGGTTTGTTGGAGTTACGCAACACCCCGAACTTCACCGGACGCTCCCCAGCCCAGGTTCTATACGGACATCATCTCAGGTCTTGTGTTCCTGCCCACCCAAAGTCTTTTTCTCAAGAATGGCAGGCCAAGACTGAGGAATGTGACCGCCGTGCAGCAGAACGAGCCGCAGATGTCGCTGCTCGGTATGACTGTCATGCCCGCCCCCTTCCCAAGTTGAGTATCGGTCAGCAGATCAGGATTCAAGATCCGGTATCTCACCCCTGGGACAAGGTTGGGGTTGTTATGGGTATTGGTCGGTCCAGGGACTACCAAGTGCATCTTCCTAGTGGTAGAGTATGGTGGAGGAACCGTCGTTTCCTCCGACCTGTGGAGCTACCGAGTGTTGACCCCTCCCCAGTTGAGTCCCCTAATGCTGATGTCTCTAAAGTAAATCCATCCCCACCTTGTGTTTCTGCCCCAGTACTCCGCAGGTCCGAGCGACTCAGAAACAAAATGCCCGCTCAAGATGAAACTATGAGCATATAGGGGGGAGGGAGGTGTATGAGATATATGGACACAAGTAGTACCTTCAGCTGTATATTATTATATTGCTCTTATATTACTCTTATTAATTATGTATAGTAAAGTATTACAGAACATGTATTAATTCTATGTAATATTCCATTTATTGTGCACCATATTATGTATATAAATTATCATATTTATACTTTATGTATTTAGCTTGTGAATGCTGGCATCTGTACAGGCCAGAGCGTAGTAATACATAGATAGATGTAGAGAGAGAAGACAGAGTCCTCGTGGCGTGACCGCGGGCTTCTGCGTCCTACTGTTTGTATATATCTCCCGTACGAGAATAGAACCTACTTTTAAGACAAGTGTTTGTGTATACCCTCAGTAGTATAGAACATTCTTTGGGTATCCCTGGCAACACGCCAGAAGATGAACAACGATGCCATAGAGAAATCCGACTGCGAGAGAGATTTAGGAGTAATGATAAGTAGGAACCTTAAGCCAAGTAAACAATGTGTTTTTGCTCATAACAAGGCTAATAAAGTACTTGGGTTCATACAAAGGAGTGTTAGTTACAAGACTAGCGAGGTCATCCTAAAACTGTATCTTGCTCTCGTGAGACCACACCTGGATTACGCAGTTCAGTTCTGGTCACCGTATTACAGAATGGATATAGAATCCTTGGAAAGAATTCAGAGGAGAATGACAAGACTAATCCCGGGCATTAGGAACCTTGAGTATAGAGACAGGTTAAAGCATCTTAATTTGCACTCCCTTGAAAGACGTAGAGCGAGGGGCCACCTGATAGAGGTGTATAAGTGGAAGGCAGGGCTAAACAAAGGGGACATTACAAAGGTACTCAAATTATCCAACCAGGAGCGAACTCGTAACAATGGTTTTAAATTAGACAAATTTAGATTTAGGCGTGAAATAGGTAAACACTGGTTTGGAAACAGAGTAGTGGATGAATGGAACAAGTTACCAAATATCATCATTAACTCGAATACGCTGAATTGCTTCAAACATAGGTTGGATGCTCATATGAGCAATAGGGGTTGGGTGTAAACGGGACTGCCCAGTATGGGCCAACAGGCCCGCTGCAGTTTCCTCCATTCTTATGTTCTTATGCTCCTACAGTTGGTGTCAGCGAGAATACTGGCATTTGTTCTCTTGTCTTCCCAGCGAACTCGGAGGATGGCACGTAGACTACGTTGGTGAAAGTGCGTAGGTGTTCAGAATCTCCTGTAGGTCGTGTTCAGTGATGGAAGCGACCAACACCTTATGTTCAAAAGACCCTTCATCCGGTACTGGTTGTCCATCCCGCTGGCTAAATTGGCACTGACATGAGTAAGGAAGACAGCCAAGAAAATTGAAGAGAGAGTTCGTGCCGGTACACATCCTTGTTTTACCCCCTTCTAATGAACACCTGTCACCATTACATGGTATAAAGTCAACATTCTCCACCACCATTGCTTCTTCTCACAAGTAAAGTTTACCAGATGGAAACCAGAATCGAATATGAAAGAGTGTGTGTGTGTGTGTGTGTGTGTGTGTGTGTGTGTGGTTGTTTGCAGTAAATACAGGTATAAGTTGCCCAAGTGACCTTTTAAGCCCCGTGAACATGACCTCTGATGGGCTTCAGAGATAAGAAGATTCCTTAAGAAAACGTTTCATTGATTGACGTAGGAGATGACGTATTGATGGTGAGATAAAAGGAGGTCTCCCCCCCCCCTCCAAACAACGGTACTTTAATGTGAGTGTTCATGAGCTTTGGTTAAGTTAGGTTAGCATAAAAGTTGTTAATCGTAGAATGAACTTAGGGTAGGTTAGGCTAGATTAGATTATGATAGATTATATTACGTTAGGTTAGGTTATGTTAGGTTTGGTTACGTCAGATTAAGTAAGGTTAAATTAGGTTAGGATTAGAGTGGTTAATCTTAAGGTGAAATAAACTGGGCAAAGGGGTGTCTAATCTTCATGTGATACAACCAGACAACAGGGCATAGAAAAAATAAATAAAATCCTTAAGTCACCCTCGAAAAAATCACCTGTTGGACGGTAGGTAGACCTTGACCTCTGACCTTTGTGACCCACAGCGTGACTTGAGACCTTGACCTTAATGACCAACAGCGTGACCTTAAGACGGTGACCTCTAACCTTTGGACGAAATTGGAGAGAAATAAGTGATCATAGGGATGACTCGTAGGTTTGTTGTCTATAAGGTCAAAGAAAACGGAATCCTGGACACAACCGACTAACAAACATTACCGACACACCCGACTAACAAACATTCCCGACACAACCGACTGACAAACATTACCGACACAACCGACTAACAAACATTCCCGACACAACCGACTGACAAACATTCCCGACACACCCGACAAACAAACATTACCGACACACCCGACTAACAAACATTCCCGACACACCCGACTAACAAACATTCCCGACACACCCGACTAACAAACATTCCCGACACAACCGACTAAAAAACATTCCCGACACAACCGACTAACAAACATTACCGGCACAACCGACTAACAAACATAACCGACACAACCGACTGACAAACATTACCGACACAACCGACTGACAAACATTCCCGACACAACCGACTAACAAACATTCCCGATACAACCGGCTAACAAAAAATCCCGACACACCCAACTAGCAAACATTCCCGACACACCCGACTAACAAACATTACCGACACAACCGACTAACAAACATTACCGACACAACCGACTAACAAACATTCCCGACACAACCGACTGACAAACATTCCCGACACAACCGACTAACAAACATTCCCGACACAACCGACTAACAAACATTACCGACACAACCGACTAACAAACATTACCGACACAAACAACTGACAAACATTCCCGACACACCCGACTAACAAACATTACCGACACAACCGACTAACAAACATTACCGACACAACCGACTAACAAACATTACCGACACAACCGACTAACAAACATTCCCGACACAACCGACTGACAAACATTCCCGACACAACCGACTAACAAACATTCCCGATACAACCGGCTAACAAAAAATCCCGACACACCCAACTAGCAAACATTCCCGACACACCCGACTAACAAACATTACCGACACAACCGACTAACAAACATTACCGACACAACCGACTAACAAACATTACCGACACAACCGACTAACAAACATTCCCGACACAACCGACTGACAAACATTCCCGACACAACCGACTAACAAACATTCCCGACACAACCGACTAACAAACATTACCGACACAACCGACTAACAAACATTACCGACACAACCAACTGACAAACATTCCCGACACACCCGACTAACAAACATTACCGACACAACCGACTAACAAACATTACCGACACAACCGACTAACAAACATTCCTGACACAACCGACTGACAAACATTCCCGACACAACCGACTAACAAACATTCCCGACACAACCGACTGACAAACATTCCCGACACAACCGACTAACAAACATTCCTGACACAACCGACTGACAAACATTCCCGACACAACCGACTGACAAACATTCCCGACACAACCGACTGACAAACATTCCCGACACAACCGACTAACAAACATTCCCGACACAACCAACTGACAAACATTCCCGACACAACCGACTAACAAACATTCCCGACACAACCGACTGACAAACATTCCCGACACAACCGACTAACAAACATTACCGGCACAACCGACTAACAAACATAACCGACACAACCGACTAACAAACATTACCGACACAACCGACTGACAAACATTCCCGACACAACCGACTAACAAACATTCCCGATACAACCGACTCACAAACATTCCCGATACAGCCAACTGACAAACATTCCCTGCATAATGAGGGATGAGAGGATAATGATACATTATAAAAATGACTCATTATATTACCATCATCATATCTGAGGGTTGGCGACCACGGCCCTCCAATTCCTAAACATTTACGGCCAGTCATAACCAATGCTTCCATATTTGGCATCACCCCTGGGAGCAGAACTTTCAATTTCATTCAACTATCGTCATGTCTGTCTTCTTTCTGGTTCTTCAATCATCACGTTTATTCCTTCATTCCTAACTCTGCATATTTAGTTAAATATTATCCTGTTATTTTTTATTTTTTTGTATTTCTTCATTTTTTCTGGACTGTCTTTAGCAGTTTACATACATGAATACATAAATCTAAACATACATACACACACACACACAGTCAATACATCACTATCAAACGAAAACAAACAGAAAAAACAAAAACAAATGTTTATACACAAAAAAAGTGTGTTATCAAATTATGAAACCCCCAACAGGTAAGGTAATTAAGAAACAAACACCCTAGGTAAGACATAATTAAGAAACAAACACCCAACAGGTAAGGCATAATTAAGAAACAAACACCCAACAGGTAAGACATAATTAAGAAACAAACACCCAACAGGTAAGACATAATTAAGAAACAAACAACCAACAGGTAAGACATAATTAAGAAACAAACACCCAACAGGTAAGGTAATTAAGAAACAAACACCCTACAGGTAAGACATAATTTAGAAACAAACACCCAACAGGTAAGACATAATTAAGAAACAAACACCCAACAGGTAAGTCACACATAAGAAACAAACACCCAACAGGTAAGGCAATTAAGAAACAAACACCCAACAGGTAAGGCATAATTAAGAAACAAACACCCAACAGGTAAGACGTAATTAAGAAACAAACACCCAACAGGTACGACATAATTAAGAAACAAACACCCAACAGGTCCGACTTAACTAAGAAACAAACACCCAACAGGTAAGGTAATTAAGAAACAAACACCCAACAGGTAAGGTAATTAAGAAACAAACACCCAACAGGTAAGGTAATTAAGAAACAAACACCCAACAGGTACGCCTTAATTAAGAAACAAAAACCCAACAGGTACGACTTAATTAAGAAACAAACACCAAACAGGTACGACTTAATTAAGAAACAATTATCCAACAGGTACGACTTAATTAAGAAAAAATACCCGACAGGTAAGGTAATTAAGAAACAAACACCCAACAGGTAAGACATAATTAAGAAACAAACACCCAACAGGTAAGTCATAATTAAGAAACAAACACCCAACAGGTAAGGTAATTAAGAAACAAACACCCAACAGGTAAGGTAATTAAGAAACAAACACCCAACAGGTAAGACATAATTAAGAAACAAACACCCAACAGGTAAGACATAATTAAGAAACAAACACCCAACAGGTAAGTCATAATTAAGAAAAATTACCCAACAGGTAAGGTAATTAAGAAACAAACACCAAACAGGTAAGACATAATTAAGAAACAAACACCCTACAGGTAATTAACACACATAAATATCCACAAAACAAAAACAGAGAGAAACAAAGTCACTCGCCAGTCACCTCCAAACGTCACCATCACACCACTCACAATATAATGACGAGAGAGAGAGAGAAGCCAATGAACGTGTAATAAGTATAATCCTAATTTTACTCCGCTAGATGAAAGTGAGTCATTCATAGAGAGAAAATAATTACCCAGGTAGATAAGAGATAACATGATATCAGTATCTAGTGACTTTCATAATGACCCGGTGCTTCTGTCCAGACTCACGGGAACAATAACAATAATCCTTTGGAAATATTAGAAGAAAAAGAGGTGAAATATATATACATATATATATAATGTTTAATATGGGAAAAATGATCGATGCAATTTAATTCAGGTTGTGAGCAGGTCTTATTGATGTGACAAGATTATAGTTAGTGCCGAAGCTAATAGGGCGGAGTATTATACCGACACAGTACACATGCTCAACAAACAATGGCATAATTAAAATATTAAGTGTCCATATTGCTTTCAAATTCTTAATATAGCGAATAAAACACGGCACGGGTAATCTTGCAGTCATATGCTCGTGTTGTCTACATTTTTCCACACTATAAAGAGGTAGTGTAGTGAAATAATGCACGCATCTCTTTTGATAAAACATCAACCGACATTTTTTAACGCTTCAGACTCATCGTACATTAGAGCAATGTCTGTCGTTTGCCGCCGGAAATCTGATACAATCAACAATGACTTTAATCACTACACACCAAAATAAAACACTTCATGTATTCCTGATCAATGAATCGTTTTCGTTTATCCAGATGATTGGGTAAACGAGAGATAGGAACATGAGGATTCTTCCACTATTAACTGGAAGCGTAACTTTTACCGGGTTCGCCAGAGGGTCGCAACTGCACCGGCAATAAAATGACCCAGGTAATTAAAGCGAAATTTGACACGGCCTCTGTTGTTCAGACAAACAAGTAAATACTGATGGCGGCCGCTGCGTCGGAAGCTCACCAGTTGTGAAGGGACCAAAATTCAAGGACTTTACAGGGTTTCTTAACTCGGGAGTCTTTTGGTTGCCTTTGGAAGTGTTAAGGGCGCCTGATGCTGCTGGACCCTGAGGTGACGTAAAAGCGACCCACTGTGTGTGTGTGTTTTAGTGACGTAACGAAGAGGTGATTACGTTTGTCTGTCGGCCTGTCTCTCGGATTAAAAGAAGACACAAGAAATTGAGAAGAAACTATGAAGAGATACAAAACTATGAGAATAAATTTAAAGAAAAAACTATGTAAAGAAACAATGGAAATAAACTATGGGAATAAACTATGGGAATAAACTTAAAGAAACCAATAAACTAAAGAAATTAACTTAAAGGAAGAAACTATGGGAATAAACTAGAATAAATTTAAAAGAAAAACTATGGGACTAAATAAACAGACTAAATAAACACAACTAACACCTGCTTGAGAAAGGTAAGGTAAGGTAAGGTAACTTCACGTATCCCATGAATACTGAAGAACATGGGAGTATTGTTGGAGTGAAGATAAACTACCACAAACAAACATACATCATCGTAATAAAAACAAAATATTGATGATTTTTATGACGATTCAGTTACCTCCATTAGACCAGGTGATAAAATGAATCATATTGGAATTATAAAGTACAGGTGTGTTATTATAAAGTATAGGTGTGTTTTAATTAGTAGAAATCCTTGTTAGTGACGAAGTGAAATAATGATTGAAGATGGGTAAAATTTGCGTCATAAAGCGAGTGTGTACCAGAGGACTTGATAAAGGTGGTAGGATACAGTAAGAACGATAGGAAGGACTCGACGAGTCGACGTGGTAGGTTATAATTAAAACGATGGCAAGGACTCATATAGGATCTCATTGGTGTCATGAATGTGATTATTTTAGCGTATGGGAAGGAATGTGATTGCTTTAACACCTATAACAACAACAACAACTCCTAGTGAAAGAGAGGGATGGATGTGTGTGTGTGTGTGTGTAAGGTCTTAAATCTGGTTTGAATTTTAGAAGGACGAATCAGTGAGTTGTGTGGATGTGGAGGGACGAGTGAAGGGGCGTGTGGAGGGACGAGTGGAGAGACGAGAGATTCGTGTGGAAGGACGAGTGGACGGACGACTGGAGGGGCGTGTGGAGGGATATATTGAGAGACCAGTGGAGGAGCGAGTGGAGGGATATATTGAGAGGCCAGTGGAGGAGCGAGTGGAGGGACGACTGGAGGGGCGTGTGGAGGGATATATTGAGAGACCAGTGGAGGAGCGAGTGGAGGGACGAGTGGAGGGGCGTGTGGAGGGATATATTGAGAGACCATTGGAGGAGCGAGTAGAGGGACGACTGGAGGGGCGTGTGGAGGGATATATTGAAAGGCCAGTGGAGGAGCGAGTGGAGGGACGACTGGAGGGGGCGTGTGGAGGGATATATTGAGAGGCCAGTGGAGGAGCGAGTGGAGGGACGACTGGAGGGGCGTGTGGAGGGATATATTGAGAGGCCAGTGGAGGAGCGAGTGGAGGGGCGACTGGAGGGGCGTGTGGAGGGATATATTGAGAGGCCAGTGGAGGAGCGAGTAGAGGGACGACTGGAGGGGCGTGTGGAGGGATATATTGAGAGGCCAGTGGAGGAGCGAGTGGAGGGACGACTGGAGGGGCGTGTGGAGGGATATATTGAGAGGCCAGTGGAGGAGCGAGTGGAGGGACGACTGGAGGGGCGTGTGGAGGGGCTTGCATTAAACATTTATAATTCTCGCTTTTTAAATCACCTGATGATTAGACACCCTAAAGCTACCTGAAGGGCCTATGTTAGGTTAGGTAAAATGAACTGTGGGGAAATTTTTTATCCAGGTAATTTCTCCCTCACAACACCACAACAATCTTAAGGGTATTGTACCTGGCGGAGAACAGGTGTGTATGTGTGTGTGTGTGGATAATTTAGTTTCTTACAGTAGAACACAAACATATCATCATCAGTAGCCATTGGAATTTCAACAATATAAGCACAACACGCATCACGTCACATGTTTCCCACAGAATGGTTATTATACCAGGTAATTACAGGTAGTTATAGGTGGTAAGGCCTCGTACTTACACCTAATGAGACCTATTACTTGTACGTGGCCAGACGCAGTACAGTAACACGTGTTGTTTACCTCTCTACCACCACCACACTCACTATCCTTCCCCTCTCACCCCACTCACTACCCTCCCTCCCCTCTCACCCCACTCATCAAACACTCATTATGATCATTATCTTCACGCACGACACACACACACACACACACCTTAAGTAACGCACTCATAAGTTATATAGCTTGAGTACATAATATGAGTCATAGTGGAGATGCTTACTTAAGGATTTTTAAGGGTTATCATTACTATTATTATTATTATTATTAGTAGTAGTAGTAGTAGTATAGTGGTAGTAGTAGTAGTAGTCCATTACAGGATTTCAAACATATCCAACGAAGTGTGTGTGAACGCCAGTGCTTGAGGATTCTGGACGCGGGGACAGCGAGCCTTCTTTGATATATGGATTTTCGATCCCATGGCCGCATGTCACCATAACCTAGCTCTAGATAATCACACAGGAGGTACGAGAATGACAAGATCAGGGCATAGGGGGAGAGAATTCAGAATGCTGATCAAGGCAGCTTCACTCCCCTGGTGTTCACAACCTCTGATGGGATGGGACCAAGTGCAAGATGTTTCTATGCAAGACTGGCTGAGGTGTTATCCGAACAGAAGCAGCAGCCCAGAAGTTACGGTCCTTCTCTCTGCCTAGGTCTGCATTGCTTTACCTCAGGGGAACGAGATATTCGGCCACAAAGCCGACAACGGCCGCAGATATTGACTATGAGGCATTAGTCACTGAATGCGGCATAAATCTGCGGCTCAACTAACACAGGTAGGGTAGATACTTTTATCTTTAATTGTAAGGTAATAAAATGGCGACGAAGGTGTGGCTATTGGGGGAGGTTGGAGGCCAAAAAAAGTAGTTGTAGTCCCGTCATCAGGGTAGCGCGACCTGGGTAGTCAAGTATCATTCTACAATATATTTACTTCAATAAGAATGTTCACAACATAGCTCAAGAACGTTAAGGTATTCATCGTTCAAAGTGTTTAGCGATCAATCTGTACAACTGTTATGGTGATGGTGTTTTATTCGTGTGGACATGAGAGGTCACACAAGAGCTTGATATAGGCTAGACTGTACATGTTACTAAACACACACACAGTCACATACAGACATAAACACATACACAAAAGTACAGCCACCCCCCCCCCCCAAACACAAAAACAGCCTCCTCCCCACACAAACACAGCCCCCAAATACATAACAAAAACACGGCCTCACACACAAGCACAGCCCCCAAAAACATGCAAGCACAGCTCCCCCCACACACACACCACAAAGACCCCTCACAAACGGAAGGAAGGAAGGAAGGACTAAACACCAACCAGTAGAAGACACACGCGTTGCTCATCATACAACAGAACACAGCTTAAAATCCTCCACAGGATACGAGAGACCTGAGACCCATGCAATATATGATAATTGCATGCAGTAATTGCCTGTGTGATTATCCGCACAAATTGCA
>CAUDMG010003436.1:30000-60000 GCA_958450375.1 Homarus gammarus | reverse complement strand
CACCTTAATTTATCACCTGTGTGTTTATATTCACTAATTGGCTTCACCTGTTAATTCCTATATAGTTTAATTATCTAAAACGATCGCCTGTGTGTATGTCTGTTTGGATGTCTTCTACACCTGTATCATGGGGTGGGGTGAGGGAGTGAGGTAGTGTAGGTGAGGGAGTGAGTGAGGAACTGTAGGTGAGGGAGTGAGGTACTGTAGGTGAGGGAGTGAGTGAGGTACTGTAGGTGAGGGAGTGAGTGAGGTACTGTAGGTGAGGGAGTGAGTGAGGTACTGTAGGTGAGGGAGTGAGTGAGGTACTGTAGGTGAGGGAGTGAGTGAGGTACTGTAGGTGAGGGAGTGAGGTACTGTAGGTGAGGGAGTGAGTGAGGTACTGTAGGTGAGGGAGTGAGTGAGGTACTGTAGGTGAGGGAGTGAGTGAGGTACTGTAGGTGAGGGAGTGAGTGAGGTACTGTAGGTGAGGGAGTGAGTGAGGTACTGTAGGTGAGGGAGTGAGTGAGGTACTGTAGGTGAGGGAGTGAGTGAGGTACTGTAGGTGAGGGAGTGAGTGAGGTACTGTAGATGAGGGAGTGAGTGAGGTACTGTAGGTGAGATGTCTTCATAAGGTTCAGGTAAGTTCACGATTTTTAAAGACCTTCTTCCAAACCTTTTTTTTTTTACACATTTTTAAAAAAAAATTTACAAACTTTTTTACACTTTTTATATTTTGTTTTACATTTTCTCAACGTTTTCACACTTTTACACATACTAGTTTACACTCAGATCTTTCCATGACCATTTTCACATCACACAAAGACACAAACAAGTATTCATGGTTGTAATGAAGATCTTTTTTTTTACAGATTTAATATAACACCTGGAGTATTATATAAACCAGGTGAGCGATAACACTAATTAATGCTATGGAACAGGTATGGCCCATGGCGTGAGAACAGAAATCATATAGTAGTGTGTCTTCGTGTTTCTCCCCAAGTGTGTATGTGTGTGTAGAGTGTGTTGTTGAGCGGGGTAAGGAAGGAAGGGGAGAGGGAAGGAGGGGGGGAAGGAAGGAGGGTGAGCAAGGAGGGGAGGAGGGAAGGGAAGGAGGGGAGAAGGGGCAGGGGATGGAAGGAGGAAAGGAGAAAGGAGGGAGGGGAAGGGAAGGAGGGAAGAAGGAAGGGGGGGAGATGAGGGAAAGGGGGGTAGAGTGTGAGTGTTACAGCCAGCAGAAGACAACAGCCAGGAGGTCATGATATATCAGGCAGTTGTAAGCGGTGTGGGTTCTCTCTTCCTCTCTGGCGGTGTAAGCGACAACCAGTTCAAAATACCACAAAGTTTACCGAACAACATCTCAATAATGAATGTGTTTATGCTACGAGTATTCTCCATCCTCAACCTCTGCCACCACTACCACCATCATCTCAGCCACCACTACCACCACTACTAACCTCTCTACTTCCACCAGCATTTCCGTCGCCACTATTACTACTACTACTGTTGCTACCATCATCACCACTATCATTACTACCGTCACTACAACCATCACCACTACCATTACTACTCCAACCACCATCTCTACCACCACTAACAGCACCATCACCACCACTACCGCCCAGACATAATAACCCGGCACTCTCCACAACCACAACTATACACCGCCAACTCTCCCTGACATCATAACATACAGCAATATCCATAACACGTCACAAATATACCCACAACCAACACAACACAGCAGAGAGAGTGTGTGTGTCTAACCAGCTGCCTCCTATCACAGCTAAAATACACTACGACTCACACTTATACTCCTCGCCTCCCTAAATCCATTGTGGCCTTATGCAAAACACACAACTCAACGCGTTAGTTTTTTGCTACCACTTCTCTTTTACTTATTATACAGGTCACTGCTAACTGCGTGTCGATTCTTATTGTTGTGCAGATCTAGGAACATCTCCCGTCGGTAAAGGCAACACAGTGTGAGTTCAGAAGCTGCCAAATATACTGTTAAGACTTGTGTGTGTGTGTGTGTGTATACTGAGTGGCTTCGTCTCGTAACTGGTTTTTATTATTGGAAGTTTGTCTTTAGTTTGTCATAAGGAGGAGTTTGTGTTACTATTAATTATCGTACTATAGAAAACTGGAATTTGATGACTGAAGATATAGATAAATGATATTGGCCAATATTTATGAGAAATTTAAGAATGAGTTATTTTTTGCAGTGTGGCCTGGACAATATTGTACAAGGTCGACTACAATAGACTTAACATGACAGGTACATTTGTTGCTAAGAGTCGCAGTACTAAACTCATGAATAAATAGGTATTAGTCTTATAGTGATGGAAATGATTGATGGACACGAAAATATAAGGAGAGCCAGTGTAGAAGAGTTAAGTGTATGTAAGAGTGAAGGAACATATGACCACTAAAGTCTCAGTAACAAGGAATGACTGAAGACCATCAGCGTCAATATGGTATATAAATATCACCACTAAATTATAAAAGATCATGACTAGTCGACGGCAGAGTGAGACTCGTGCCTCGCTGGTCGCACCTGTGTTGGTGAGCGGCTTATAACAGTGTCTCTCTCCCTGGGGTCAATTCTTCACCAAATATGGTGAATCTGAGGAGTCACGTCCCCCGCGTCTGTGTAACTGTGATCAGTCTAACACACATACACAAACACGTTGGTATTATATTATTATAAATATCATTTTCATCAACTGCCGGAGGTCGAAGTTGTTGCCATAATCATCGTTTTCTTCCACATTTAACAAAAGTTTCAGTTGTGATCCAAATGTGTTGTAACAACCAACTTGTGGTTGTGATGGACGGCCGCCACTTTACCAGACCTTCTTCGCTAAAATACCAACTGTTTATAGCTCATATTGTGTACAATAATCCAGCCCGTGTCATGACCAGTGGTAATTAATTCAGGCGTTTAGGTATATGCGTGTTACATTTTGCTACAGGTTAGATTATGTTACGAGTTGGGGATTTAGAATATAGTTATACGTCTACCCAGATCCCAACAGGTAACAACAAAAAAAAAAACAAAGACAATCGGACTATAAAAGGGTAGACAAAGGATGCGAGTTTTTGTTGTGTATAATACTGTAAAGTACCATAAATTCCTTAACAAAATATTCAGCTATCTATAATTTACCCTTAACCATACTTAACCTAAACATTAACAGTATATACATATTTATAAAACATAAAACAATAGTGAAGCAAGGTGGAGGTGGGAGAGGCAATACAAGATTACAAATACTTAAGTGAGGAGCTGAGATGGCTGACGAGTAAGGCTGAGTATTGTAGAAGACGATAGGTAGTCACTGTGCCGTAGGTTTCCAGGATAGGTGATCATGTGGTCACTTCCCAGAGCCAAGTGTTCTCTCCTCGAATTGGAGCTCCCAAAGAAGACTGGGAGGAAGTGACGCAACAACCAGGATATGGAGAAGGGAAACCCCGGAGTGATAACTAAGACGAGTCATACTCGTGTCTCGTCCCTAGATGGCGTTGCTCGTGGTGCTGGGTAGGTAGATCAGGACAATTGGTGGAGGGGTTCGTAACACACCCCCCCCCCTCCAAAGACCTCCGTAGCGCGGGCGCGAAGGAGGTCTGAGTATTGCAGAAGACGGTAGGTAGTCACTGTGCCGTAGGTTTCCAGGATAGGTGATCCTGTGGTCACTTCCCAGAGCCAAGTCCTCTCTCCTCGAATTGGAGCTGACAAAGAAGACTTTGAGGAGGTGACGCAACAACCAGGATATGGAGAAGGGAAACCCGGGAGTGGTAACTAAGACGAGTCATACTCGTGTTTCGTCCCTAGATGGCGTCGCTCGTGGTGCTGGGTAGGTAGATCAAGACAATAGATGGCGTGGTTCGTAGTGCTGGGTAGGTAGATCATGACAATCGGTGGAGGGGTTCGTAACAATTAGGTGTCTAATTTTCAGGTACATCAACCAGACGACACCAAACATCACAGCTACAGTAAATCAACTTATATGTATAGATCCAAACATCACACCGGAAGAATCAACCCAGCCCTCACACCCCCACCCCCCAAAGAAGAGGAAAACACAAAGTTACTCAAAAAATAATCTCCTGATACGAGTTTGTAGGTACGAGTTGTGTCCATAGCGAACCTTTTATCCATGTCAACAACGAGTAACTTGACCCACTAAAGTAGACCAGGTCCGCCTTAATCAGGACCTTCCTCAGCCCTCACAGACAAAGCGGAGACCCGAACAATATCTCGGGAGTTTTCCTTTTTTTCCTCCACGCGGCGTCACCCTCGTCATCCCGTACTGTGTGTGTGTGGGGGGGGGGGGGGGGGGAGGGTATAGATATTGACTTTATATAGACAAGGAGTATAGAAGGCTCACTCTCTCTCTCTCTCTCAGGACCATCTACCAACCTCCTCTCCTCACCACCACTACACAAGAGTTCCTCAGCTAAGCCTTGACTTCTCCATTCCACCATTACCCCTCTAAAACCCTGCTAATACCAGAGCCTCACATCACATGGCCTGGCGGTATCAACGCGAGGGGCGGCTGTCATCTCAACACAGCAGGAATTTTCGATAAATCCCAACTTTTACACAAACCCATAATCTTGGACGCATAAATATTCCCTCAAGATATTGCATTTAATTTAGATGATTTCAAGGACTAGTTTTTTTTTTATCTTTTTTTTTCACTAAATTATATTGTGTGCCTCTGAGACAGATTATTTTTTCAAACGTCTGTTATCTTGTGGGAGTTAAAAGAAACGTCAAATTGTAATAAACATTTCTATTCCCCCGACAACGTAATATGTGGTCGTCCGTGTGTCATAACCTTAACATTTTAAAATAAAATATTTATAAAACCCACATAATTGTTAAATAACTAAATATACAAATGGTCAAATTACATAAACACGATAACTATCCAAATTACATAACTGCGGACACGATAACAACTAACTGTAATAAATGTGAGGTTATCAGTACAACTTACTTTTTCAGCCACACTTTCTGTATCCATCAAGGCACTACTGTATCATTATCTTGTCTGAGGGATGTTGACCACAGCCCACCACACCTAAACCTTTTCGGGAGCTTTATGATAATTTTCCCTCATTTGACAACTAAAGAGATCAGAATTTTTATTTCCATTCACCCATATCAGTTTTTCTTCTGGCTCTACTACAGTACCCTCAATCTTGCCCATACATCAGTCCTAACCCATACAACTATACAACATTACTCACCATACAACAGTACTCACCATACAAAAGTACTCACCATACAACAGTACTCACCATACAACAGTACTCATCATACAACAGTACTCACCATACAACATTACTCACCATACAATAGTACTCACCATACAACAGTACTCACCATACAACATTACTCGCATACACTACTCAGCATACAACACTACTCACCATACAACAGTACTCACCATACAACAGTACTCACCATACAACACTACTCACCATACAACAGTACTCACCCTACAACACTACTCACCATACAACACTACTCACCATACAACACTACTCACCATACAACAGTACTCACCATACAACACTACTCACCATACAACACTACTCACCATACAACACTACTCACCATACAACACTACTCACCATACAACAGTACTCACCATACAACAGTACTCACCATACAACACTACTCACCATACAACACTACTCACCATACAACACTACTCACCATACAACACTACTCACCATACAACACTACTCACCACACAACACTACTCACCATACAACACTACTCACCATACAACACTACTCACCACACAACACTACTCACCACACAACACTACTCACCATACAACACTACTCACCATACAACACTACTCACCATACAACACTACTCACCATACAACACTACTCACCATACAACACTACTCACCATACAACACTACTCAGCATACAACACTACTCACCATACAACACTACTCACCATACAACACTACTCACCATACAACACTACTCACCATACAACAGTAATCACCATACAACAGTAATCACCATACAACAATAAGTAATGTCCCCTTTACCATGCCTCTTAAACACTACTTCTATCTAAACTATTCTCAGTTTAATTTCCACCACACAATTACCGTCACAGTTAACATTACTTCCCAAACACACAAACATTTTTTTTCCCTTTACTTAAGTTCCCTGTTGCCAACCATTTACTTTTATCATAGATTTTATCCTTAATTTAGAACAATCATTATGTATCATTATTTCCGTACTGAGAACATGAATTCATCATCAATATTATTTATAATTTATCTATTAACCAGTTTTTAGTTCCGGGTCTTTAGCAGTGGCGTAGCTAGAGTGTGTGCCGCCCGGGGCGGCCCTTGAGTTTGCCCCCCCCCCCCCCACCCCGTGCCCCCACAAAAAATACATATTGCACAGTGACTCACTCATATATATATATACAGTATATATATTAAATAGTTTGTATACCATTATAATATTACTGTACTTTCACATACTCAAATATAGTATGCTTTAAATACACACCAAACATACTTAAACTTTATAAGTAACAGTTAAACAAAAAGCAAAAACCACATATAGGATAGTGAAAAAAGTAAAAAAAAGTGTAAAAAATTAGGACCATCTTTATTTCTGAAATGAAAACTACAACTTTCTACAAAGTAACTTTTCTTGTTTTTTTGTTGGCAAATTCTTCAATGACATTGTCAAAAACTATTTCATCTGTAAATTGTCGCTCTATAGACAGTATGGCAAGATTTCTCAACCGCAAGGTGCTCATAGTAGATCTTAAGTAATTCTTGGTCAGTTTTAGTTTCGAAAAACTCCTCTCACAGGTAGCAACACTAACAGCAATTGAGAGGAAAATCCTCAGCATTATTACGATATTTGGAACCGAGTTCCCAAGGTTATACTTTTGAATAAACTGCAAAAGTTCAAGGGGGCCTTCTTTCCACGTCTGTATTCTGTCTTTAATAGTTATAGCAGCAACAGCAACAAAATGCTGAAGTCTTTTTCTCTCAACGAGGAACTCCTCTTTATCAATGTCGTCGTGATCGTGATCTATTTGACACTCATATTTATCATCCAAAAGATTCAATGGGGTAAGGAAGGCATATTTCTCATTAAGTTCATGAAGCTATTGAAATCTCAAAGTTATTTCTTGGATCACTCTGTCCAGCGAAGAAAACATTTCTCTCCTCAATTCAATGTCGTATGGCAATTCAGCATCTCGTGATCCTTCACCAAACATTTGTTTCTTCTTTTTGGATCGACGCTGACGCTCCATGACTATCCCCAGATCATTGCAAATTTCTTTGGCATAGTTAACTACATTACTCACTAGCTTGTCCCAATTTTCAACTAGAAATGTTTCTAATGCCCTGAGTTTTATATCACATTGTTGTATGTTCAAGCCCTTGGTTTGGAGGTAAGTCTGTGTGTCGTTAATTTCTAGAAGGACGGGTCCCCACAGGCCAAGAAAGCACAAAAAGGAAAATGATTGCAACGCACCAAGTAGAACACCAGCATCTGCCCTGGTAGCTGTATTTTCTTCTTCACCAGTTAACTTTTCTAGGGCACTTAAGATTTTTGAGAAATGTTTCTTTACAACACTTACAGCTTCTCCCCTCGCACTCCACCGAGTTTCTATTATGCGCTTGACACTTTGACCAGTGACTGAAGTTAGAACATCCCAGCGATGGGTTGATTAAGAAAAAAATACAAACAAACGTTCCACACATCCAAAAAAGGTAACAGAATTCACAGCAACAGAAGCTGCATGAACACCCGCCAAATTCAGCGAGTGATTTGTACAAGCGACAAATTCTGCTTTTTTATTAATTTCCTTGATACATTTCTGAACACTAGCATGAACACCAGCCATCACCGCAGCATTATCATATGCTTGCCCTCTACAATTTTGAATTTCAATTCCGTCTTTCTCTAATTTTTCCAAAATCATCATTGAAATATTCTCGGCGGTTTTACCTTTTGTTTCAATGAAATCGACAAATGATTCCACAACCTTCACTTTATCTCCATCGATCATAACGTAGCGTAAAACTTGGCTCGTTTGATCCTTATGTGAAATATCAGGAGTGCTGTCGAATATCATGGAAAAGTACTTTGCTTCTTTTACTTGGTTGATGACTTTGCTTCTTACGTTTTCTCCCAAAATTTCTATAAACTCGTTCTGAATAGTAGGAGACAGATAAGAAGTAGCAAACTTGTTTCCCAGCTGGATTCTTAGATGATGTTCACGTAGCACTGGATCATATTTCGCCAACAAATCAACTAGCTCTAAAAAATTTCCTCTATTTTCCGTTGCTTCAGTCTCGTTTCTCTCATAATTCATTCCTTCTCGGTGGCCTCGTAAAGCCAAATTCTGTATAGCTAGGAATCTAATAATATCAAGCAATCTTGAAAGGATTTCCTTCCACTTTTTCACTTGCCTTTCAACAACTTCTTGTTCTTTTTTATCAATTGTTGCTCCACGAGCAATCCTAATTTCCAACTCCTTCCATTGTGTGAAATTCCGAACGTGAGCTGCACTGGATTCGTGCTCGGATATTCAAGGATTCAGTTTCCACCATATGTTGAATCCATCCTCAGAATTAAATTTTGAGTTACTTCTGTCTGAAAACAGTTTGCAACAAAAGCAGTAAAGAGGATTACCTTGCCGACGATACAAAGGAATGGATTAACGCCTCCAGTAGCTGCAGATATGGGTGATGAGCAGACCCAAAAGTGCCGCCCCCCAAAAGTGCCGCCCGGGGCGGACCGCCACCCCCGCCCCCCCCTAGTTACGCTAGTGGTCTTTAGTCTCCACGATAAGAGTATCATCTGTACTGTGTAAAAATAAGTGCATGGCAGCTCCAGTCGAGAGTTACTACCACTCTCTATCATCCATGGACCTATCTAGCCTCCTTCTAAAACTTTCCAGCGTTCCAGCACTTACTACAAAGTTCCACTCGTCAACCACCCTATTTGTGATCCAGTTCCTCCCTATCTCCCTCCTAAACCTAAACTTATCCAACTTAAATCCGTTGCTACAAGTCCTATCTTGCTCGGATACTAAAAGAACTTTATCTATATCTCCTTTATTGATTCCTTTCACCCACTTAAATACTTCTATCTTATCTCCCTGCACGCTTCGTCTTTCTAGGGAATGCAAGTTTAGTTTATTTAACCTATCTTAATATGGAAGGTTTCTAAGTCCCGGAATCATTTTCGTCATTCTTCGCTGCACCGACTTCAGTGAATTGATATCCATTCTATAATAAGAGCACTAGAACTGAACCGCATAATGGAGGTGCGGCCTGACTAGCGCAAAATATAGTTGCAATAAGACCTCTGCACTCTTAATACTTACACTTCTAGATATAAAACCTAATACTCTATTTGCCTTATTTCGAACATTAACGCACTGTTTTCTAGGCCGTAGGACCGTGCTTACAAGTACCCCTAAGTCTCTTTCACAAGTCGACTTCTCTAGGTTGATGTTGTTAAGGCTGTATATATTGACAATATTTGTTCTTCCAATATTAAGTACGCTGCACTTGCTGGTGTTGAATTTCATTTGCCATTTTACTGATCACTCCTGCAGTTTATTTAAATCCTACTGTAGTGCATTTGCATCCTTCCCTGAATTAATCTGCCGCCCTATTTTGGTGTCATCCGCAAACTAACTTATGCCACTGCTGATCCCAGTATCTAGATCGTTGATTTAGATTATGAACAAGAGTGGGCCCAGTACTGACCCCTGGGGAACCCCACTGGTTACACAGCCCCACTCAGATTTAACACCATCTACTGTACGCTGACCCTCTGTGTTCTATCGGTGAGCCATGATTTTATCCAATTTAAAACTTTCCCCTCGATACCGTGAGCCTTAACTTTTCTCAGAAGCCTCTGAGGCGGTACTCTGTTAAACGCTTTGCTAAGTCTAAGTAAATAACATCGTAATTTTCGTCATTATCTACTGCCTCGAAGACTTTCCTAAAAGAAAACGTCAGCTGATTTTTATACAAGATTTTCCCTTTGTAAACCCTTGTTGAAAATCGTAGATTAATTTGTTTTTCTCTAAATGCGATCGGATGTTATTTGCTATAATTGATTCAGATATTTCCCCACTACTGACGTCAAACTAATAGGCCGGTAATTTGACGCTCATGTTCTGTCACCCTTTTTGAATATGGGTACTACATTTGCCTGTTTCCACAAGTCTGGCACAACTCCCGTGTCTAATGATTTTGTAAATAAGTTTACGAGGGGTCCGCTAATCTGTTCCTTACACTTTGAAAACTCGAGGGAAAATTTCATCCGGCCCTGGGGATTTGTCTTCTTTAATTTATTTATCTCCTTAAGAAAATCCTCTTTTCTGATAGTGATATTCTTTAATTTCTCTTCTTCATTTCCTTAAATATCAGTGAATATCTTGCAAAGGTCACAAATATTTTTTTCCTAACACAGTAAATACGGTGATAATGGAAAGTAAACTATTTATTTGACCATTATACTTCACTTGACTTTGTAATAATTTATAGCACAAAAGTATATTATTCTACTTGTCGAAAATATCACCTTTACACTGGTGATTGGGGGTTGGCAAGTGAGTTACCTACCACCACCACAGACACTTCCCCACAGCCACCACCACAGACACTTCCACTTCCCCACCACCCCCACCAGACACTTCCCCGCCGCCACCACCACTATAAACACTTCCTCACCACCACCTCCACTATAAACACTTCCCCACCACCACTATAAACACTTCCCCACCACCACCATTCCTCCACAGTGACCAACTGATGTACTCAAGATGGATCTGATTGTTCCTGGCTACAATAATTGACTGTCAGGTGAACAAGGTAACACCGCCTCTTGCACTGAGATTTAAAACGCTCATAGAAATCGCGTTTCGTTTAAACAAGATAAAATTATGAAATCACGAAGATATGGCAGCAGCCCATCTTATATCACCTGAAGATTAACTACCCTAACACCCCCCCCCCCCCACCACCACCAAAAGTGGCACTTCTGTGTATAACAAGTAAAATCTGATTGGGTGCCTAATCTTCACGTGATGGCTAATGTCGAGCTGCGTTTGGCTGCGCTGAGTGGTTAGTTGCTTATATTGTTACATACGTTTTAGCCTAAAAGTGCTGTTTACATTTTGTTCCCGACAATCATAGACCACTTAGAACACTTATGAATACACCAATGAAGACTGAAGGCATAATGTACACAGTTGAGACATCTCTATTACGCCGACTGGGAACAACCACTTATAAGGTTTGATCATGGACACGATTAGGTGTTAATCTAATGTTCATAATCCTCTAAAGCCGTGTTAAAGGACTCCGTATAAATGCTAAACTGGATAATGGTCTAGGGGAGAAGGTCGGGTTAATCAGCGTGGGTGGTCGCCTTGTTCTGGTACCTAACCTTAAACTACTACAACCAAATCGAAATGGATTTCTACCCCAGTGAAGCTGTCAAGATCATTCAGTATAGTTAAGTCCCAGTCATCAACATTTCTATACAATTAATGGTCTATCGAATTGACGTAGATTGGAGAGAGAAATAAGTTGTAAGGGAAATATACACAGCGACATACCTTATATTTTTCAACACCAACACACACATGATGGCGTCTGTAGTTTATAATCCTTGACAACTGGACGTATTAATTTAAGAGCATTTTGTAAACGTTAACTTCCGTCATACATCCACTAATCGCCTCGACCGTCTCACTACTGGCCGGCTCCCTCCCTCCACGTCTGGCTGTCCCTGGTCTAAAGTTCATCTACATCTCCACCACTCACTGAACCATCTCCAGTACGAACATACGCTCTTGTGGTGTTGAAGCACATGATATAAAGCGTCACTTGCGAACCTTAGTAATAACACTTAATCGGATGGCTGGCGTGGCCATATTTGTTTTGCTTAATTTGACACCATAAGAAAGTACCGATACCTTCCAAAGTGACAACTGAGAGCTCGACTCCCAGACATTGAACCACCCGATCGAAACTTCTATCTAACAGACGCTCTTGTAATGATAAGGACCGGATATTACATGTAAATGCTCACTAACAGAAAAACTGAGTTGCTTCTGCAGGAAATAATGGGAAACGTTTTTTATTCAGCTGATCAACAAAAATCACAGATGGTTCAGAGAAATGTGGCTCCAAGCTCGACTCCTGATTCAGCGCTTCGTTTGTGGTGCCCAGCCACTCAGAACTGATGATACAGATTCAGCGCTTCCTTTGTGGTGACCAGCCACTCAGAACTCATGATACAAACGAGAGTTAGATAATCAGAATTTATTGCATATGACAAACAAAGATTTTTATTTGGTATATTACGATATATTGATTTTTATGAGAAAATCTACAAAATGGGGTAAACGAACCGAAATAACCACTAATTTGTACCAACTGACACTGCCGGTAGTCAAGGCGTATATGTGATGACGACGATGATGATAATGATGGTGATGATGAATAATGATGATGATTGATGCTGCTGAATGATCCCCAGTTATTATAAGACAATTCATCATCACTACAGACACACTTGGTTTGATTTACAGGGGTGAGGTTAGGTTAGGTTTCATTTCACCCCACATTATCGCTTCGTCCCCGTGCAATAATAACCTACCTCAGAGTTCCTCATTTACTATTTATGAATGTTCAGTCATACTAATTCCCTCAGTGGCAAACCTCTGGATGAAAGGCTAAATATAAAATGATAAAACACGTGTAGTTGCTAGTGGCGTGGTTGCTAGAAGGACCAAAAGGACGACCCGCCAAAGCCCAAGGGTTGGGGGAGAGAATGTTTGATAATATGAGGCTGTCATGGTTTTTGGTTTATCGGTGGTAGTATGAGTGGATTATATTATATAAAGATAATAATATGTTGTGTTTCTTATTTCTTACCGTAGAGTTCGATACCTTCACACTGGTTACTTACAGGAGATTATGGTGTATCTACGTAGAAGTTCACTCCACCACTCGACATTCCATGATTTATACTTGATAAATGATGATTTAATGAATTCCATTAATTTCCAACATCCATCTAAATTATTTGTTAAACTTTGTCATAACCAATCAGTCATTACCTTTAGTCATAATAAGAAAGGATCACAGATACGGGCAGATAATTACACTAACATTTATTTGTCAAGCTTCTATACAATGATTTACAATTTGCATGGATATAGGAGTCACTCACGTTCACGCTGTAATAAAATTAATCTTCTAAAAGAGGGAATTTTCAACTTGAGAACACATGTGATTACTCTACTATGGGTATGACTTCACAGAGCCTTAATTCTTCAAGTGGTACATTTACTGCCAGCCCGGATTGCTTTTGTTGCAACCAGGCTTCCACACGTGACATTTCCACAGGGATAACAAACCTAGGTTAACACACTTAGTCTTGTGTCGATCACGGTCACTATAGACGGGTGTCGTGCAGGAGAACTCTAAACGTGAATTGATTAACCATTTACTGTAGGTTTGATAGGCCAGCCTGGATTGCTCTTGTTGCAACCAGGCATCCACCCGTGATATTTCCACGGGGATAACAACCTAAGTTAACACGCTTAATCTCGTGTCGACGACGGCCCACAGGACAGAGTGGCGGTGGAGGACTGTGTGGTGTCCCGCTCCCTTCAGGAGGGAGGAGGTGGGGGTCTTGACTAACCCATGGCCAAGGGGATACTACTTAAAATGAGGTTTTTGGGTGTGAGGCGATGAGCAGTACAACACTGTCTCACTGGCCTCCCCCTAAAGGCTGGCTAACATACCACTAATGGAAAATATATGTCCCAGTTATGCCTCGCCGGGTGCCTTATCTCTAGAAAAACAAACTTTGGAATTGGTTGCCTGGGTAAGCCTAACGCAACCCATGACAATGGCTCTCCTAAAGACCGACGCCGAAGTTCAGGAAAGGAACTTGTAGTGTAATACTGGGAGTTCAAGCAGATACCAAGTCTACTACTGTACCGATAGGTGATATGTGGTGTATAATGCATGGCTCTGCCTCACATAATTCCCAGCATTTTGTAACTCTACAACGGTGTAAGGATTCGAGATATGATAGACAGCCACGACGGCCATGTCGTCGCTATTATAAACAGTCCGGGGAAGACCATCGTCTTCTTCAACAAGACGCGGGATAGGTACAGCCGTAACAAGGCAAAGCAACACTTCTAGTGCAGCTTCGTTAATCGCGGTGTTGAATAAAACAGAAGTGTTGTCTTTTCCGGTGATGGTGGGTACCAACGCACTTTCTTTAGATATAGATAAAGGTGCGTGCTCAAGTGTACTTCTATGAGCGTCCTATCAAGATCTTCAGCGAAGTTGACCTCACAGAGGATTTCAAGTTCGACCTACTGACACCGATCTTTTACGATTTTCCGGTGCCCAGCTTGACATTATGGGAGTGGTAACACTACCTCTACGTTTTTCTACACGTGGTAAACCATTTCCGGCAGTGTGTTACATAGTCAAGGACTTAAACTTGCCAGCTGATGGATTAATTGGTCTTCCAACGCTTAAACACAGCATGACAGATATCCAGCCAAGTCACCATACTGTTACGGTTGGTGGCGTTATCCATCGTGCCATGCACAATTCTGTACCATTGCTCACCGCCAGGGTGAATGTTTTACCCAACTCGAGTCTCAGCGTGTCCCAGTCCTTACTGACTCATTTAGCCAGTGTGGTTTTAGCAGCAAAAGTTGGATATTAGTACCTGCAGTTTTAACAGGTGCTCTCCATTTTCAGAATGAGGAAACAATCAAGGCCACTGTTCGCCTACCTGACGTTTTCACTGGGATTGACGTAGTCTGTCTTACAGAAACTTCCAGGGTTAAAGGTCTAGCATGTGAGTAAGACTCTTCCTAATTGTTTAACAGATGTCTTCGTTCTCCACAGACCAGGCGCTCCCAGAATATTGAAACACGGATGTTGTTAGTGTGATTATTTCGTTTACCATGCTAGTGATGCTTTACAGCCTACACAGTTTTTAATTAGTAGTGTTACACATACACTTCCATAAACCAGACAGGAGAGAATGGATCGAATAATACCGCGTTAAGGTAATTGATCACCCTCAAGGCAAGACTACAGTAGGCTCCTCGAGTTGTTTGCCGACTACAAAAAGACTATAGCTTTACCTGGCAATCCGCTAGGTCAGACGAGTGTCACTTCACTTCACATCTTCAATAACCGGAACAAAACCCGATTTACGTACCAGCTTACAGACTGCCTCATAGCCAGCACTCTGTAGTACAAGACATGGTTCAAGACATGCTAGAACAGAAGTTGTCATACATTCAAAGCCCCCTTTCAATTGCCCATGGTTTTTACGTCCTTAAGAAGGATGGAAGTTTGCTGCTAGTCATTGATATTCGGCGAGTCAACGACGCCACTATCCCGGATAGGTACTCAATGCCTATTGAGAGAGATGTATTGAAATCTTTATTCAAAGATAATACTGACTTTAGCACTTATTTGGACCATTTTGAATGCTACGTATGCCTGTTGGCATTCGAAATGCGCCTTTGACTCTTTAAAGGAGGATCAACACTTAGTTTGGTGATTTAATAGGGAACTATTTAGATGATCTCATCGCAGTCAGTAGTGATGTAGACAGTCATCTTGTTAAACTCCATTAGTTTTCCAGAAACTTTCAACAGCGGGACATAAAGTAAAGCTCTCTAAATATGAATCTTTAATATCAAGAAAACAATTCCTTGGTCATGAAGTCGACGGAGACGGCATTCATAGTCCTTACGTCCTACAACCGTTGATAAGGTGTGTAGTTTTCTTGATTTATCAGGATATTATGGGTCATTTATAAAATGATATACGACGTTAACATCGCCGCTGACTTAATTACTCAAGAAGGACGCCATATTTGTCTGGAATGATGAACAGGAGACTAGTTTTACTACAATGACTCCGGTACTTCCCAGTGTGTCTGTTTAGGCATTTCCTGACTTCACTCACCCATTTTATTTGTGTACCGACGCCTCAGAAGGAGAGCGCCGTGCTGTACTCATGCAGCTGAACACACGAGGGAAATACTGTACAGGGTGATTGCTTACGCCAGTCGTACACTTAATGACACAGAAACACGCTACTCAGTAACGAACCTGGAAACATTAGCTATTGTCTGGGCACTTAAAAAGTTCACTACATGTTCACTACAACATTAGTACTACATTAGGGTGTGTCATACGGAGGCGAATTTTTTTTTTTTGAGTTTGAAAAATCGGCCCATGGTATTAATGATGTAGTTCTATGTGCAGAATCATGTGATATCTTCAGATTTGAAAAGTTTTCATTTTTTGTTAGGTAAATTTTAACTTGAAATCTTATGAAAAATCAGTATTCCCACCCTTTTACCAACACCACTAAATAGCTTATTTAAAGTAAAGTAAATGTATCAGGTAATTTATTGGGATGAAAATGATCCAGAATAGTGAAACGAATGATCTTGACACATTTATTAAATTAAATATTCCTTTAGAAAACAAAATCATCAAATACAAAAACCGGTTTTACTACTACGACCCGGTGTTGCTGCACACCATAGAGAACATGTCTTTCTTGCTTCTGTTCCTACTCATCACCTCCCTGCTGACCACCTGAGCTCGGATGTAGCCTTCCCTCCTCTCCTGGCTGTACACGTGACTGCTGGCCTCGCTCACTTGCTGTACACAACGTTCTGTACTCTGGGTGTGCGAGGGCCAGGCAAGGACATGCATGGGGTTGTCCAGGAAAGCTCTGACTTGAACATTGGTGAGGCTGCAGGTAAGAGGGGGCTCACTGCCAGCCTGGATGTTATCCAGATCTATGAGATCAGTGAGGGTCTTGGCACCTAGATTGATTTCAGGAGTCTTCCTGACCCTGAAGGAATCGTCACCAACTGATTCGTCATACCCAGATCCTCTCATAAGTCTCATATCCAAGATCTTTTTGACTGCCACTCTTCTCTCCTCCTCATCCTTAATGCAGAGCATTGTCTGCAGAACTGCCTCGAGATGAGCATACCAGGAAGATCTCCTCACAGTCTGCTCCACAATCTGAACAACCTTCCTTGGCTGACTCCTCAGGAGCTCAAGCTGGAAGAAAACATGCCTCGGACCTTCGGAGAACGATGACTTGACCTTGGTGTTGAACCAATTTGGCAAGTAGACACTCACGATGAATTGGACAATAAGTCTCAGGTTGTGAAGCTGGTTCCCTTTTAGTTTATGATGAGCGACCCAAATTCTGCAGAACCTGAGAGCCGTTGTGAGCCACCTAGAATGTGAGACTGGACCTATCTGCAGGTAAGCAAGTCTATCAGGCATGACCCCAGTTTTGATGGCACTGCAAATCATGTAACCATAGTACTGGTCAGTACTCAGGTCGTCAATGACAGTATGTGCAAGCTCAACGAGTGGAGGGCCAACTGTGATTTTTTCAAAGCTCGGATATATTTCTAACTCAGTGGCAGAGTCCAGCATCTTGCCAAGAGGACCAGACCATCTGTTATTTGAAAGAGTCTTGCCATCCAGCTCCTGGATCAGATGTCTGAGTGGCAACTCGTTGGTGTGGAGGTCACAAACAATCCAGACCAGCTTCCTCCCAATCTTCCGCTCTATCCACTGCATGACCCCCCCTTGCCACCCTGTGTTCGTGTTGGTGCTATCCCCTCCTATGGCCTGCAGGGTCTGGTCTACGTTCCTCTCTCTGAGCCAGTTCACAATGTTATCTGCCACTATCTCAGCTGGTTTCCTGATGTCATCTTTCTCTGGAGTGAAATGCCACAAATACTTCCCTCCTGGGCCTTCTCAAGTCTCTTTTCCTCGGCAACTCTTCTCTTCTGTCTCTCTGTGGCAGCCTCCTGTCTCTTGGACTCCGGAATATCTTGGCTAGAAATCATGAGAACCCCTATACTGCCAGTCTTCTCTCTCTGTGCTTTGACACATGCCAGTTCGATCACAGGAATCTTCAGTTCACGCTTGCAAATACAAGAGATGTGGGCCTCGGATTTACAGTCACGATCGCATCCAAACTCAAGACAGAGAACAATTGGGCACTTGCAAGTAATTATGTCAAATAACTGGTCCAGTTGCTTGGCAAAGCTGTCCTTAACTGCAAGTTTTCCTCTCCCAAGAGAGATATCTCTTGCCTTTTCCCAACTGGCTAGCAGTCTCTCACTAATCTTCTTCTGACTTGTTATGACTGGAGGCTTGAACTGAGCGTTAGCCAGAGTGTACTGTGCCAAGACAGCTTTGGTCATATCACTGGCAATGTCTTTGTTTGTGTAAGTTCTTTGGTTCTTTTCACTGATTTGCCTGATTAAAACACCGTATCTCAAAGCATCTCTCAATGTAGGCAACTCCGACTTCAGGAGCTCTCTCCCAGACCCAAGATAGTGACTGAGATGGCTGGATTTTTGGTTCCTCGTCCTGACACAAGCAGCCATCGCAAATATTATCAACTTATAAATGCATCAGAATCTGAAACAGAAAAAAATATTGCTAGTTGGGTTGTTAAAGAATGAAGTCAGAAAGCAATGTTCACTATTTAATTGTAATGCACTAATGCAGCTGTACGTTAGATTTTCGATAAATTTCACGCTAAAATTTACCTAGCGAAAGGTTGCAAAATATTGAAACTGAAATTATTTTCTGTTTGTATACACTAAAATCTATCAAAAAGGTGATGGGCCATTAGTTTTAGCTGATCTTCCCTCCTATTACACACCCTAGTAAAATATTATATTATATTTTACCATTAACTGTCATTCCTTCCTTGTTACTTACAGTTTCTTACACAAATATGCGGGTATTATATCCACTCTACGCAGGTATTGTCCACTATACCGAATAATATCCGCTATATACGGGTATTACATCCACTATATGCGGGCACTGTCTGTCATATGCGGGTATTGTCCACTATATGCGGGTAATTACAGTACCCCTATTTAGTATAACATACAGTATATATTAGGTGGAGTTTCATTTTAATTTGTTTGTTTTCGAATTATTTAAGTCATCTATTTGTTGACATCTACTTCATAATGAGTAAATATTATCAAAAAGAACATTGAAAAACTCACAAGTAACTTTGTAACATAATTTTTTTTTTTTTTTTTTTATTGGGCACTCCCCTACATCATTGTGTAAGGTGAAGCGCAGAAGCGTTTACAGCGTCCAACAGGGAAGCATGCTAAGTTCATGCTTGCCTTTATGTCTCATGAGTTAAGGGCATAGAAGCCTGAAGAGTCAAGGGCGTATAGAAGTCTGAAGAGTCAGTGGTTTATGTCCTCAAGTTATTGGAAGCTCCAACAACTTGTCCCTGAATACGAATTCGCAACTTTCGACTTACAGCAGGTATCTACTTTACTGCAAGGTGAACAGGGACTAATGGGGGCTAGGAAGTAAGTCCAAACAACTTCCACCGGCCCGGGTTTGTAACATATAATTAAGTCGAGATGTTAATACCAATACCACGTGCTGGTCAATCTCCGAAAGAGTTGTCCGGGGGTCTAGCTAACCTCTGGTCGGGGCTTGACCAGCACGAAAAAAAAAAAAAAAAACTTTTTGTCTTATATGATTTTGGTGACCTGTGGTGTAATGATCAGCATGCTCGCCTTACAAGCTAGTGGACCAGGGTTCAATTCCCGGGCAGGGTGAAACTGTAAGCAAGTTTTTTTTTTCTCTACTGTCTACCCAGTAGTAATTGGGAATCTGGATGCTAGTCGATTTGCGGATCGTGTTCCGGGGTAATGGTTAGCCAGTGCAGTTGGCGAGTTGTCCGGTCTTCTCGGACTATTCTTTAACACTGGGTCATGCAAATCATTAACTGAGGGTGATGTTGTTGTGTTGGCGACAGCTTCTACACCTTAAACCAAATCTCGCCTGGGTGGCCCTAGGGCAAGCCATATTCGTACACGAGGGGCCACCATTATTATCATATTATATGCGATGCGAGTATTGTCCGTTATATGTAGGTATTATCCGTTATATGTAGGTATTGTCAGTTATATGTGGGTATTGTCGGTTATGTGCGGGTACTGTGTATTGTGTGTGGGGAAACTAAAGTATGCATGCAGTAATCTTGTTCTTGTCGTCATGACCTACACAACAGCCAGTCTCTTGTACAGTTTCAAAGGTCCTTGATAACTGAGAGATAGAGACAGACAGAGAGACAGACAGACAGACAGACAGACAGGTAGACAGAGAGAAGCACACACACACACATATATAGACAGGCATACAGAGAGATATAAAAATACACACAGACAGAGAGTGAAAGAGACAAACTCAGACAAAGAGAGAGAGAGAGAGAGAGAGAGAGAGAGAGAGAGAGAGAGAGAGAGAGAGAGAGAGAGAGCACATGAAAAACAGCAGACCTTTTCAATCTATCTACTTCAGTAAAGATTAATCGCCATTGTGTTTATTTCTTACTAACATCAAGTTGGAATTTCTAGTCACAATTTCTACATCAATAAATTCTAAATAAGAACCGAGTGAAGGGAGTTAAGAAACATACAACTTTGCCATGTGTATGTATATAAAGACTCAGTATGATACAGCTCTTAACAACAGTATACAACGACAATTATCATACCAAGGTGAAGAGTGAGTGAAAACGGGATATTTCGTACAGCAAATATAAAAATGACACTGATATGGTATACGGCAATAATAACAATAACAATAACAATAACAACAATAACAATAATAACAATAACAATAACAACAATAATAACAATAACAATAACAATAATAATAATAATAATAATAATAATAATAATAATACGACACTTCAACGCTACGAAAACTACGAAGTGTGGACGAACTCTGCCAGTTTTTCAATTCCTTTTCAGCGACTGTCATCCTTGTCACGTGTACAGTCGTGCGCGGCTATCCCAAGACTTTAAATTAATTCTTAACATATTTCTACTGGTCTGCCTGTCACTTCTTAACACCAAGCATAAACTACAACCTTCCTGTTACAACCTCAATATTATAACAATCCCATAACCTTAACAATATAACAACCTCGGTAACAACAATATCAAAACCCCTATTTTTTCAATCATTGTAACCATATGTAGTAATTCACAGGTGTATATAGGTATTACACACACACACACACACACACAGTATATTGGCCCAGTCGAAATTTCTGCTCACCTGAATCGGATTTCATTTCCATCAGAATATTTTTCAAGACTTTAACCAGAAATTATTAAAACAAATTCTCAAGACACTTCCGGGTCAAACTTGAGGAGTGTGACTTCGCCCACTCGTCCTGTACAACTGTTCACTATATATGTAACCTCAAAACTGAGATACATTACCTAGAGTTCAAAAATGTATAATAAATCAGACTAAAAAATGTACAAAAAAAATTACTTAAAAATGTATAAAAAATAACCTATCCAAGTTTTTATTTCTAATGAATTAAGAGACGTCATGTAAGTGAATAAAATGATAATGAAGTGATGAATAAAAGTGTTGAATAAATAGGTTTGATTCATGGTGAAATAAAATTGTTCGCCTGGAAAAAAGAGTGGAAGTGTGTGTGTGTGTGTGTGTGTGTGTGTGTGTTCCTCGCTCAACTCAACTTCCTACCTCAACACGAATATAGAACACTGAACGCAACACAACGTGTAAAAGAACTCGTGTGCTGCAGTGACCACAAGAGAGTGTTCCTTCCTACTCACCAACAACACAGTACACACAACCCACCAACCAATAACTCCTTTAATAGAATACTAAAATATTCTTATAAAACATACTAACATTATATTCACTTGATAAACTAAACACAGGTAAGATACACGTAATTATCTTTCACTTTGTTATATCAGATTAAAAAGGTCATCACTGAGGATAGTTCTTCATAGTAGAAACACAACACAGTAGAATATTATAGTGATGTGGTTGTGAGTTGTAGGAAAATATATCGAGAAAAAAACACAGAAAAAATTACAATATGGAGCTTTTGACAGAAGTAATATAGACAACAGGGTACCAAAGTGTGTGTGTGTGTGTGTGTGTGTGTGTGCGTGTGTGTGTGTGTGAGGATGATGATGAAGAATCTTTATATTTTCACCTCACATCAAGTTTGTTTTTTATTTCTATTCGAATGCCGAACTGTTTCCATGGCTTCAAATACCTTTAAATTACCGAGTGAATCTTTTAACCTGAAAAATTAAAGGTCCGTATATGTGTGTGTGTGTGAGGGGGGGGTACGAGCTATGCCCCAGGTGTCTCGTGTCACACACACACACACACACACCTTCCCTCATTACACCCAATTCTGTAGTTTTTTTATTATGAACAGGAGGCGAATAATGACAACAATAAGGTAATGTCAACAACTATTATATTTCGAGAAGAACAAAAAACAAAAAACAATAATACACTTTTATCAATCAAATCATATTTCTGTCATCAACTGTATCATCAAGTGTCTGTCATCAATTTCAATTATATCACGTGTGTCTCAGCTATCACGTGTGTCTCAGCTATCACGTGTGTCTCAGCTATCACGTGTGTCTCAGCTATCACGTGTCTGTCTCAGCTCTCACGTGTGTGTCTCAGCTATCACGTGTGTGTGTCATCAACCATAATACTGTTGATGACACACATGGTATTATCCTGTGTCATCAATCATATCATGTGTCATCAATCATATCATGTGTCATCAACCATATCATGTGTCATCAACCATATCATGTGTCATCAATCATATCATGTGTCATCAACCATATCATGTGTCATCAATCATATCATGTGTCATCAACCATATCATGTGTCATCAACCATATCATGTGTCATCAACCATATCATGTGTCATCAACCATATCATGTGTCATCAATCATAATCGTGTATGTGTGTCATCAACTTAGCGGTGTGTAAATAACCATGAAGCTGAGGGAGATTGATGAACACGTCACCTGAAGAGATAGAGATGGATGTTTACAGGTGAGGTGGGGGTTGTGGTTGTGGTGGTGGTTGTTATGGTGGTGGTTGTTGTAGTTGTGGTGGTGGTTGTGGTGGTGGTGGTGGTGGTGGTGGTGGTTGTTGTGGTGGTGGTTGTTGTGGTGGTGGTTGTGGTTGTGGTTGTTGTAGTTGTGGTTGTGGTTGTTGTTGTGGTGGTGGTGGTGGTGGTGGTTGTTGTGGTGGTGGTGGTGGTTGTGGTGGTGGTTGTTGTGGTGGTGGTGGTTGTTGTGGTTGTGGTGGTGGTGGTGGTTGTTGTGGTGGTGGTGGTGGTGGTGGTTGTCTTGGTGGTCCGTGAACACATGAATACACACACACACATAATGTTCACTCAGGTGTTCATTTGTACACACACACAAAAGTTCACAGTGTGAGTAATAATATTCTGATTTAATAAATGGAAAAAAAGAAATGAACTACCACCTGCGTCTGAACTCTCCCTGAGACCCTAAATGCTCTTGAGTCCGATAACACAATACTCTAGAGGAACAAAATCATCGCACTCAATAAGATGTTCAGTGTTCATATGAAGAATCTAAACTGAACATATTATCATCTGTTTGACTTTGTTCACTAATTATAATTCTTAATATGATAAATAAAATATGAAGAACATTATTGAAATATTTCCTTCACGAATATAAAATGAATGAGTTCATAATAAGGATGTTTGATACTCTCTCCTGATTGAACGCTAACGCCATGTTCAACGCTAAAGTTCAGCGTCACAGTTCAACGCCACAATTCAACGCCACAGTTCAATGTCACAGTTCAATGCCATAGTTCAATGTCACAGTTCAACGCCATGTTCAACGCTAAAGTTTAACGCTACAGTTCAACGCCAAAATTCACCACCACAGTTCACCACCACAGTTCACCACCACAATTCACCACCATAGTTCACCACCACACCAGTTACCACTCACAACACCATTTAGCACATAACAATACAAAAAGAAAAAAAATATCACATCCGACGGAAAGATTCATAAAAAAACATCTCCATTAGCTTTTGTTTTTTTGTTGTTGCTTTTTATGTCTTTTTTTGGTCTTTTTTATTGATTTGGTTTTTGGAATCGTAGTACAAAAGTATTGATAAAGTGAAGCGTCTATTATGGGTTTAATGTTGTCACTGTAAGGTGTGTGTGTGTGTGTGTGTGTGTGTGTGTGTGTGTGTGTGTGTGTGTGTGTCTGTGTGTGTGTCTGTGTGTGTGTGTGTGTGTGTGTCTGTGTGTGTGTGTGTGTGTGTCTGTGTGTGTGTGTGTGTGTGTGTGTGTGTGTGTAAATAATCCTTTTGTTTTAAACTTCCGGAGATGATGGTGTATACATAGGAGCTCTTACAAACACATGTACGGGTGTCTCCATGTATTGTACAGTGTATATACACCTGTATATATCTCCATGCCTCTCCTCCTAAACAGACATGAGTGTATACATTTACTCTAACGCTCACACACGTACACATAGAATTACGATCACACACACACACACACACACACACACACACACGAGGTTAGGTTAACACATGTTGCCCAGGAATGTATTCATGTACCAATCGCTATACTGTTAAGCAATATACGGTGTGATGTGGTTAAGATAGCACCACGACAATGATTCCCTGTATTCAAATGACCTTCGTGTACAGAGAGAGAGAGAGAGAGAGAGAGAGAGAGAGGGAGAGAGAGAGAGGATTATCTTATATATTTCTCTCTCTCTCTCTCACTCTGGTATATAAAACTTCGTTAATTTTTGTTTTACATTCTTCATTTTTTTCATTATCAAGGCGCTAATGTAGGAACTAAGTCTATGGGAGGATTGGCAGAGCTTCTACATTCACACACACACACACACACATACACACACATACCTAACCTAACTCAAAACGTCACCACGGCTAAAAACATCGCATACAATTTACCAAAGTAACGTAACCTAACCTAACCTAACGTAACCTAACCTAACGTAACCTAACCTAACCTAACCAATCCCACTACAGATGATAAGAAACGTAATTAATTAATGACAATACAGTAATTAATATGAATGTCAACAAAAACAGTCGACAAAGGATTAATGATAATGGTGGTAATAACAGCTAATATGGTCCGGTATAATAGTGGTATAGTACCTTCCTCTAACGGACTATATGAGTGAGGGTAGTCCGTTATATGTGAAACCTCGATTTAACGGACAGTATCCGTTAAATCGAGGTGTATTAGATGAAAGTTTCGCTGTAGTGGGTTGGCGAACATGGCCGAACAACACCTTAGTCGGGGGGGGAGGGGGTGTTGTTGTTAAGGTTTCGGGTATAAAAACAGTAAATTTATACAACAACAACAACAACAACAACAATGTTACCTCTACAAGGTACATTAATCACTACACACGGTATATTAATAATTAATCTATATACGTTACATTTTTTCCAGTGTTAAGTTACATCAGATATACTGTAGTCGTTTTCCTGGTGTTTTTATTTTATATTTCGACGAGATTTTTGCTGCCTTGTTTCACCTGTGTGTGTGTGTGTGTGTGTGTATTTATTCTCCCAGTAAGAATATAACACACTCACAGAGTCTAAGGGATGAATTAATATCAATGGATGTCCAACAGGCCCACAGACAGACACACATTAAGTCTGCCGCAGGACTGTCGTGTGAGGGGGCGAGTGTCACCCACCTTGACAAACCTGGCGAGGCGTGTGTGTGTCTGTAACAGCAAGAGTTACCTGTCCAGCGATACACCAGGTAAGTGCACCTCGGCCACACTCCGGATAAGTGTTGAAAACTAACATATTCTAAGTCGTTGGTGATAAAGAAACATAGATAAAGACAGTAATTATTGTTGTACTCACCATTAGTTTGTTCGGCGTGATGTTAGAGGCGTGAGTGATGACGTGAGCCAGATGATAGAGATGTGCCAACAGTCGGGGTAGTTTGAGGGGGAAGGGAGGAGCCACCACCACTATATAATGTTCACTCCGCCTGTGAGTTGTGTCACTGTTTAGTCTCTCCCTCCACCTGAGACTTACGCGAGCGTGTCTGTCACTCACGCTACACTACCTCCTTCACAGAGACCAAACAAGGTCAATACGCACTACTAATAATAACGTGAAGGTATGTGAACACCACTAACATAATGAGACGCGCGTCATCGTGAGGGTTGGCCACACTGGCGGGGCGGGGCGGGGCGGGGTAGGCCGGGGTGGGGTGGGGTAGAGTGGGGTAGGGTGGGGCGGGGCGGGGCGGGGAGTGCAGGTGGCACAACTGTGGATGTCTTATTTTGCTGGCAAGTTGGCACTTTTGACGAGTGTGTCACATGGAATGATGGGGCGGCGGCGAGCGCAACAGGAATAGCACAGACGAACACTATTTCTGGTGTATGTAGTGAGCGTTGTGTCGAGGCTGCCGGCGGCACGCTCCCACACCCAAGTTTTTGTCGCACAATAAAGTAATTTAATAAGGAGACAAGAGTACAAGAGATTTAGAGTCTTATGACGAGCAGACGATGTCCCGAGTTCATACTTTGTGCCAATTATGTCACCTGCAACGAGAAAAAAGATAGTATTAATTATGACAACATTTTATGGAAGGTTTCTTCTGTAACATAATTATCACATATTAATTCTACATCATTAACATAATTCATGAACATTATAAATATGATAACCAAGGAGTTATGTAAAGCGGCGCCACACGCGGCCACCTGTCATGTCTGCATCAAAATGAAGATGACGACAACACTTTTTGTCCACTAAATTTTATAAATGGTTCCTCTCATCAGCCCCGTATATGTGTACACCCTTCACACACTCTAATATACTGCTCACGCCTCTAGCCAACCCCTCACCCCTCCCTCCCTCTCTCTCTCACCCAGCTCTTAACACTTCCTCTCCCCCTTCTTGTTCACCAACACCCCAATAACTACCCATCACCCCTCCCCTACCACCCCCATCACTCCTACCTCTTCAATACCTCTCCCAATCACCCCCACCCCCATCACTCCTACCTCTTCAATACCTCTCCCCAATCACCCCCACCCCCATCACTCCTACCTCTTCAATAACTCTCCCCATCACCCCCACCCCCATCACTCCAACCTCTTCAATACCTCTCCCCCATCACCCCCAACCCCATCACTCCTACCTCTTCAATACCTCTCCCCCATCACTCCTACCTCTTCAATACCTCTCCCCCATCATCCCCCAACCCCATCACTCCTACCTCTTCAATACCTCTCCCCATCACCCCCAACCCCATCACTCCTACCTCTTCAATACCTCTCCCCCATCACTCCTACCTCTTCAATACCTCTCCCCCATCATCCCCCAACCCCATCACTCCTACCTCTTCAATACCTCTCCCCCATCACCCCCATCACTCCTACAGTAGAAAACAGACGTCTTCCCCCAAACAATATTTCTGAACTCCCTTCAATATATTTCCCCGGCGGTGATGGCAGCATCAGAGGCAGCCATTGTCCACTAGTATCTCACGTCGGCTACAGGATGTCTTCACTGTCGGCTCTTCCATGACAGCCTTTTTAGCTCCCGGTCTTTCCAACTCCGGGCGAAGGAGATGGGGGAGGTGAGGGGGGGAGGTGAGGAGGGGGGAGGTGAGGGGGGTGAAGGGGGGGTGGGGGGGGGAGAAATGTGCGTGGCAGCCTCTACTAAACTGTCCACCGTCGCACCACTTCTCACAGCATTACCCGTCTTCACGCCCACAACACCCGTCTTCACGCCCACAATACCCGTCTCCACGCCCACAACACCCGTCCTCATGATCACAGTACTCATGTCCACGCCACTAAACCCATCTTCACGCCCACAGTACCCAACTCCACGCCCACAACACCATCTGCACGCCCACAATACCCATCTTCATGACCAGAGTACTCACGTTCACGCCCACTAAACCCACCTTCACACCCACAGCACCCAAAGTTAACCCTGAAGGAGTTGTGGGCGGCACTGAAGGAACCGCGGGTGAAGTGTGGGCGGTCGTGAGACAACTGGGGGTCCTTAGTGTTGATAGTTCACCCACGGGTCACCCATAGTCGACCCAGCTGAGTTTGTGTTACTGCACTTCGTTTTAAGTATACAAGTGACGGCCATGTTGTCCGGGAGCTTTAAGCGTGCAGTATGCTGTATCCACACTGCCCCTAACGAGTCGGCATGTCTATGGGATTCATTTCCACTTTCATGTGTGTGTGTGTGTGTGTGTGTGTGTGTGTGTGTGTGTGTGTTTGTGTGTGTGTTTTCCTCGAATAAATTTACCCTCCACAAGACTTACACTGACAGTCAACAAACCACTTGATACATCAAGCCTGAAACATTAGCGAGTCAGTCCATGATGTCAACCCATGATGTCAACCCATGATGTCAACCCATGATGTTAGCTCATGATATTAGCCTGTCAACCCAATATGTCAATCCAAATCCATAATGTCAACCCATGATATCAGCCCATGTCAGCCCATGATGTCAGCCACACACGCCTTCATCACGGGATAAAACAGGTATACGTTCATCTCTCTGACATTGCCAACATATTTGTGAATTAGTTATCTAGTTCAACAAGCTGTAGATTATATTCAGTCTGAGTCACATAACTGGTGGTTGTAGTTAGGATAGTGGTTGTAAATAAGGTGAGGATGGTTGTAGTTAGGATAGTGGTTGTAAATAAGGTGAGGATGGTTGTAGTTAGGGTAGTGGTTGTAAATAAGGTGAGGATGGTTGTAGTTAGGGTAGTGGTTGTAAATAAGGTGAGGATGGTTGTAGTTAGGGTAGTGGTTGTAAATAAGGTGAGGATGGTTGTAGTTAGGGTAGTGGTTGTAAATAAGGTGAGGATGGTTGTAGTTAGGGTAGTGGTAGTAAATAAGGTGAGGATGGTTGTAGTTAGGGTAGTGGTTGTAAATAAGGTGAGGATGGTTGTAGTTAGGATAGCGGTTGTAAATAAGGTGAGGATGGTTGTAGTTAGGGTAGTGGTTGTAAATAAGGTGAGGATGGTTGTAGTTAGGGTAGTGGTTATAAATAAGGTGAGGATGGTTGTTGTTAGGATAGTGGTTATAAATAAGGTGAGGATGGTTGTAGTTAGGATAGTGGATATAAATAAGGTGAGGATGGTTGTTGTTAGGATAGTGGTTATAAGTAAAGTGAAAATGGTTGTAGTTAGGGTAGTAGCTGCAACAGAGGTGATAATGGTAGCAATGTGTATTAAGCTCTGTAGTAGTAGTAGTAGTAGTAGTAGTAGTGAGGTGAGGTGAGGTGATACCATCCTGCAGTCGACCGAGGGAACAACACAGGGGGACCCCATTGCAATAGCAATGTATGCAATTGGCCTATCAGTGCTCCAACAAAAAATAAAATTTGAAACAACTGGGGTCAAACAAGTGGCATATGCTGATGACCTTACAGGAGCAGGAAAAGTGGAGTGCATCAAAAAGTGGTGAGACTTGGTAACATCGCGAGGTCCACATATAGGGTACCACCCAAACGCCAGCAAGTCCTTCCTCATCGTGAAGCCAGAACATTATGAACGGGCACTGGAGGTTTTTGGCGAAAGTGAGGTCAAAATAACTAAGGACGGCCAAAGACATCTAGGCGCAGTAATTGGCACTACGGACTTCAAGACCGAGTACGTAGCGGGAAAGGTAAATGAGTGGGTTAGTGAAATCCAACCTTTGTCTGAGATTGCTAACACAGAGCCACATGCGGCCTTTGCAGCATTCACCCATGGAGTCAAGCATCGCTGGAACTACCTGATGCGTACCATCCCTGAGATCAGACCCCTCCTCCACACTCTGGAAGAAGCTATCAGTGTCAAGTTCATTCCCAAACTAGTGAAACACCCTGACTTAACCCCAGCAGAAAGAGCACTTCTTGCACTTCCATCAAGACTGGGAGGGATGGGACTAACTAATCCAGAGGAGGTTGCTGCCACTGAAC
>CAUDMG010003436.1:12500-25000 GCA_958450375.1 Homarus gammarus | reverse complement strand
CTGCCACATCTTCCCTTCCCACAAAGCAGCTCTCAGACTTTGCTTCTAGAGGATCAAACTTTCTATTTGAAAGTCTCAATATGAAGACTTCTTTTTTGTCCAAGGAACCTGACACATGGTCTGATGATGAAGACTTCAAAACTGGCGTCGCAGTTGTGGGTGGTCTCAGAGTCATCAACGACACTGCAGAGAGAGGGATTGCCTTGATACAGGCATTCAACAGCAAGATCACGAAGAGTGAAGACCAGCGTCAACATCTGCTGCAGGTTGTTGAAGAGCAGAGGCGGTCACAACCAGGGACATCAAAACAGGACCTTACAAGCAAAAAGCGAAAACAATGAATGGGTTGTCCACACCTCTCCCACCCATTGATGTAAGCGTGTTCACTGCAGTTTCATTTTAAAAAGGAATTAATCATTTATATGTAAAGTGTACACATAAACTTGCTCAATATGTAAATTTTAAAATAAACCGGCATATTATGAATATTCGTATTTTTTGTTTATAAGGATAAAACTTCAATTGACTTGAGCTACCTCTAAATATTGTCCAAATGACCCAGGATTTCGCCTGTGTTCTTTTTTCATGGGTACGCAGTATTGGACCAATGGCCATTCCATTTAATCAATTTTAGAAATTCACCCCTATGCACTATTGTCACCCTAATACCCAGTGTATTATTGCCAACAAATTTGCATGATTGATTCGATCTTTATGCACGCCCGTATGGTTCGTGTTGGTCCATGTTCTTGTACCAGTCCGTGATGGTAAGACAAATGTAGTGATTAGGGAGGCAGAAGAATGAACTCGAACAAGACCCATACGATCCTACCTTCTCCAGGCCGCTATCAGATACGAAACAACCATGAATACGTAATGATATACCTGAAGGTGCTGGTGTTTCCTGTCGCCCTCCTTTAGTTCTCTACACTTAATAAAAGGCCATAGGTAATTTTACTCTTACTCCTGAATATGATGGAATTATGACCCCCCCACCCCCCGCCCCGAGCGAGACAGAACCACATCAAAGAATAAGGTGGGGGAGTTAATTAGCATCACAGGTAAATTGTATATGAGTGTTGTGTGATACTGAGTGTGGCAGATGTAGGGTGTAGCGTGTTTAAGTTATTGTTAAAAATGGCCAGAGGTGTACACTTAAGTTACACAATCTTACTTACAAAATAGCCACAGGTACACTTAAGATACACACTCTTAAGAGCATAGGTAGAAACACACACACACACACACACACAAACAAGCTCGCTTCTCTGACACAAGCACATGTATGTACTGAAACACAAGAGGTAAAAAACGTACATACAAACACACACATAGGTAAACAGTATTATATATGTACTGTTGCGAGTTGGGGATTTAGAATATAGTTAAAAGTCTACCCAGATCCCAACAGGCAACAACAAAAAAACAAACAAAGACACTCGGACTATAAAAGGGTAGACAAAGGATGCGAGTTTTTGTTGTGTAATATAAAGTCCCATAAATTCCTTAACAAAATGTTCAGCTATCTATAATTTACCCTTAACCATACTTAACCTAAACATTAACAGTATATACATATTTATACAACATACAATAATTTGAAGCAAGTGGACGCGGGGGAGACAATATAAGATTACAAATACTTAAGTGCGGAGCTGAGATGGCTGACGAGCAAGGCTGAGTATTGTAGAAGACGGTAGGTAGTCACGGTGCCGTAGGTTTCCAGGATAGGTGATCCTGTGGTCACTTCCCAGAGTGAGGTGCTCTCTCCTCGAATTGGAGCTGACAAAGAAGACTTTGAGGAGGTGACGCAACAACCAGGATATGGAGAAGGGAAACCCGGGAGTGGTAACTAAGACGAGTCATACTCGTGTTTCGTCCCTAGATGGCGTTGCTCGTGGTGCTGGGTAGGTAGATCAAGACAATAGATGGCGTGGTTCGTAGTGCTGGGTAGGTAGATCATGACAATTGGTGGCGGGGTTCGTAACAGTACACACACGCACACATTCACCTCCAACACACACACACACACACACACACACTAAGAACGTGGTTGTGTTATCCTTTCAAAAAATCTCCCCATATCCTGTCCACACCGCCACCCGTCTCCCTGTCAGCCACCGTCCAAGTTCCCCGTATTTAACATTGTCGGCCCCGGCAGAATGTCTTGTGATTCTGTCCAATTTTCCGGTCAGATTCTCAGTCGCTTCGCTGTGTGGGAGGGGAGTGAGGGAGACAGGTGGGAGGGGAGTGAGGGAGGAGGGAGGGTAGGGGAGGTGGAGGAAAGAGACAGGAGAGAGAGAGAGAGAGAGAGAGAGAGAGAGAGAGAGAGAGAGAGAGAAGGAGGGGGAGGAGGGCAGGAACAAAACAGGAGGGAGGCATTGAGGGAGGGAGGCAGCAGGAGGAAGAGAATGAATGAAGGGGGGAGGGAGGTAAGTGGAGGAAGAAGAGACAGGAGGGTGGGAAGGAGGAGAGAGAGAGAGAGAGAGAGAGAGAGAGAGAGAGAGAGAGAGAGAGATCGGAAGGGGGGGGGAGACAGGAAGAGGGAGGAGGAAGTAGAGAAGAAAAGGAAGGCAGGGCAAAAAGTAATGTATGAGGGGGATGAAGGGAGAGGGAGATAAATGGTTGGATAAGGGAGATAAGGGGGGAGAGAAACGAAGAAGGGGGAAAGAAAAGGAAGGAAGAGAGAGAGACGGAGAGGAAATGGAGGCGAGGGATGGAAGAAGAAGAAACGGAGAGAAATTAGGATCAGGGAATAGAGAAAAAGAAAAAAGAAAAAGGAAATCAAGAAAATGGAAGGTGAGAGGGAGGAAGAGGGGTAGAGAAGGGAAGAAGAATCATAGAAGAGAGGGAAATGAATAAAAGAGGGAAGTAAAGAAAATCAAGAAAGAAGGAGAAAGTAAAGAAAGGAAAGGAAAAAAAGGACTTTTTGTATAATTCACGTTTACTCAAGTTCTTGGAGGCTACAGTCACCGTAATTGTAATAAGTTCTTGGGGCTACAGTCACCGTAATTGTAATAAGTTCTTAGGGGCTACAGTCACCGTAATTGTAATAAGTTCTTGGAGGCTACAGTCACCGTAATTGTAATAAGTTCTTGGAGGCTACAGTCACCGTAATTGTAATAAGTTCTTAGGGGCTACAGTCACCGTAATTGTAATAAGTTCTTGGAGGCTACAGTCACCGTAATTGTAATAAGTTCTTGGAGGCTACAGTCACCGTAATTGTAATAAGTTCTTAGGGGCTACAGTCACCGTAATTGTAATAAGTTCTTGGAGGCTACAGTCACCGTAATTGTAATAAGTTCTTGGAGGCTACAGTCACCGTAATTGTAATAAGTTCTTAGGGGCTACAGTCACCGTAATTGTAATAAGTTCTTGGAGGCTACAGTCACTGTAATTGTAATAAGTTCTTGGAGGCTACAGTCCCCGTAATTGTAATAAGTTCTTAGGGGCTACAGTCACATCACCCAGATGACATAGATAACGATGTAGAATTTGATGTAGTGAGCGTGCTAGTCGGACCAGGTAGGTAGGTAGGTAGGTGACCGCGTGTGGCCTGAAGTAAGAGGCGAAGATAATCCACTGTGGAATGTTATCATGGGAGGGAGAGAGAACATACCTGTCTCTAGACCTCCCAGCTGTATACACTACTGCAAATTACCTCTAATTATACACACACAACTTGAACAACTACAGCCCTCGTAAATACCGAATACTCGATATAATTATAGCAAATAAGAGGAATGAGTTCCAAGGTGGAGGTTTAACTCACATGAAGTATGACTTGAGACTCTAACATCACGGCCGCCATGATAAGTTTTTTGTTAGATGACGCCTCGCCGTAACTCCTCCCCGTTACCACATACATCAACCAAACCACCAGTAAACTTTGCAAACTCACTGGTCGAGTTTTTGTGACGAATAACAAGTTAATTTAAAACAAAAGAATGCCTATCCGACGTTTTTGCGCTTTTGTAGTTTTTTCTTTTTATTGCACGCCCGCAGTAGTGCACCATCTCGACCCCGCTATCGTCAACAAACACGGGTTCACCTCCTCGTCTGTCGTCACACGGGGTAGTTGTGTCTGCCAGCCTTCAGTGTCTCCACGTCCCTTACTCGTGAAAATATACTCCTTTAGATTACCTGAGCGTGTCATCGTCGCTGAGAAAGGTGTAGCGGAAGGGCGTGCGAGTGCGTGCAGGGGCCAGAGGGCATCATGACCACTGAGAGAAAGACGTACGCTGGATGATCATGCTATGTCTAACTCCCTTAACACCACCCAATATATTTGAGCTAAGCGGCTACTGGCACTTATTAGTTCCTGCTTAATTGGCACGACTCTTATCCCCAGAACGAGTTAGTGGGTGGTTTCTCCTCCGTGATGTATCATGGAGGAGAGGGTGAGGGTGGTGACCAGAGTGTGGGGGTCCAGGTGTGAGTGAGAGGCCCCCAGGCGGTGCAACCAAGCCACTTCTGCGAGTGATTTGCCAGCCCATGGAAATGATTAGAGAGAAAGGGGATTTTAAGTAGAGGGAATTCTTCAAGCGACCTCAGCGAGAATAATGTAGTCGGGGTGAGGTGTGTTTAAACGAGGGCGGGAAAGTAACGTTTAACGAGGCTCTTAGTGTTGAGATCAAACGTTTATGGTGGGGGGGGGGAAATAAATGACGAGGAATAGTTAATCTCGTCGGGGATTGATTTCGACGTAAAAATCCTCATTGAACGTCATAAATTCTTCCTCTAAAACCATCTCCCTGTTTTCTACTTCTGCTGAACGGAATCTTTTGTCGTTACTGAAAGAAAGATGATTTTTTTTCTGTTAAGTGAATAATAAAATAACTAAAATAAGGAAACTTCTTTACTGATTTGCCGTTGAAATGTAATTAATTAAGGATTACCTTTGTGTAATTCGTAATGTATACCTGAGTGTATCTACCTGTTGTTTCTCACGTATTAGTCTTTTCGGGTCACCTGAAGATTAGACACCCAAGCTTATTTCACTCGATTAACGTCCAAACGCTGGCTAGTAAGGGGTAGGTTAGGTTAAGTTAGGTCAGAAAAGATTAGATCCTAATCTAAATTAACATATGTGACCTGACCTAATCTAATCTAAAGCAATCTAACCTAACCTAGCTTAACCTATAGACTAAATTCACCTAAGATATCATAACCTAAGCTAACCTAACCTAAGCTATCCTAACCAACAGTAACTTAACCTAACCAAACTTAACATAACTTATCCTAACCACAGGTCGCCACGCCCACCAGTCACCACCACAAATCACCACCTCTACCACAAGTCACCACGCCCACCACAAATAACCACGCCCCCGAGTCACCATAAATCACCACAAATCACCACGCTCACCTACAATTCACCACACCCTCCACAAACACCACGCCCACCACCAAGTCATCATGCCCATCACCGAGTCACCACGCCCACCAAGTCACCACCAACAATTCACCACGCCCACCAAGTCACCACCAACAATTCACCACGCCCACCAAGTCACCACCAACAATTCACCACGCCCACCAAGTCACCGCCAACAATTCACCACGCCCCTCCACAAATCACCAAGTGTCTTATTTCTGAACTGTTAAATTGTGGGCTTGAGAATGACCCAATGATTCTAATCGTTTGGTGTCCCGTTATTACCCACCGTGTCCACAGCTTTAATAATATATCAGTTTCTTGTCTGTGTGTAGGTGGGTGTGGGTGTGTGTGTGTGTGTTTCAGAGTTATCCCTACACTGTCACTGCCTCACTCGACACTGTCACACTCAACACTGTCACTGCCTCACTCAACACTGTTACTGCCACGCTCGACACTGTCACTGCCACACTCAACTGTTGCTGCCTCACTCTACACTGTCACTGCCACACTCAACACTGTCACTGCCTCACTCGACACTGTCACTGCAGCACTGTCACTGCCATACTCGACACTTTCACTGCCACACTCGACACTGTCACTGCCACACTCAACACTGTCACTGCCTCACTCGACACTGTCACTGCAACACTGTCACTGCCACACTCGACACTGTCACTGCCTCCCTCGACACTGTCACACTGAAGTCAAATTACCAATCAGGTAGTACAAGTGTCTATGCCAAATCAACTTGCTAATCAACCTAACCTAACCTAACCTAGCTTAACCTAATCCAACCTAACCTAACCCCCTCCATTCCTCTCCTCCCTCACTCCTTCATCAACACCAGAAAATTGTGACCCTCCTCCTCCTCCCTCTCCATCCTACCCTCCCCTCCCTCTTCCATCTTACCCTCCACCCCCACCTACCCGCTGCTACCTTTTTTTCCCTCCCACCAACCCAGCCTACCCTCCCTCCCTCCCTCCGTCCCTCCAACCCTTCACCCCCTTAACCCCTCACCTAACTTTTCTCCCTCCTCCCCTCCATCTACCCCCCTCTCTAACTTCCCTCTCTCCCTCCTCCATTCTCTCCGTGGACGGGTGTGTGTTTAGCGTCAAGAGGAACCCAAATGATATCGCGTGTTGAACATATGGTAGATGGTCCTCTCCAGCCCGTAGATGGTGAAATGTTCCTGGGAGTGTCACCATCACTACCATTATCACCATCACTATCATCATAATCACCATCACTATTATCATTATCACCATCACTACCATCATAATCACCATCACTATCATCATTATCACCATCACTACCATCATAATCACCATCACTATCATCATTACATCATCACTACCATCATCATCATCTAATCTAATCTACCCTAACGTAACCTAACCTTAACCAACCTAGCTTAACGTAACATAACGAAACGTAACCTAACCTAACCTAACCTAACCTAACCTTAACCAACCTAGCTTAACGTAACGTAACGAAAGGTAACCTAACCTAACCTAACCTTACCCCCCCCCCCCCCCGCAGGTGCTAAATAATGACCTTCCAGCCTTACTATCCATTAATTAGCCCACCAGGTAGCGACATACACACCTCGTAATTACTACCTGCGTGAAGGTAAACCATAATTAAAATTCTCCAGCATGTAATTACTAATGGCCAATTATGTGTCAAACCAGTGCTGCTGACAATTAAGTGATTATTACTATCATCACTCCTACAACGTCTTCTGTCAGGCAATGTTGGTACACTCACTCTCTCAATTGCTTGTTAGGTTTGAGTTGTTATGAATCTTTTACTAACATTTGCTAACTAACTACGGATTCTCTCAACTGCTTGCTATTCTTGAATTTCTAACTACCAATTGCGAACAAACTACTACTACTACTACTCTCTCGATTGCTTGTTAGGTTTGAGTTGTTAATTAATCTCTAACTACCATTTGCTAGCCTAACCACGGACTCATCACATGAAAAAAAACATGAATAAATCACTATAATAACAGCAATAACCTAACCTAACCTAACCTAAGCTAACCCAACCCAACCTTGACCTTTTGCAACGATAAAATCTGTATCGCATAAGCCGATTTAATCTCACACAAACAACGTAAATTTAATAGCGATTAATCGGCCACAAAAATAAACAGATTTAACCCGATAAAAATATGTTAATAAAAGTTGATAAATGAAACAAAGCGTAAAAGAGAGATGGAGAGAGAACTAACGAAAGTGAAAGAGACAATTAGAGAAAGAAAAGAAAGAAAGACAGAAAAGGCCCAAAACCCATGACCTGCGTAGCGTGCAAATAAATCGTCTTTCCCGTCATCATCTCTTCTTTACATGAAATTGGTATTTGTTGTTGTCGAGATATTGTTCAGGGGAGACAGCTGGAAACGGTAATTATCAGCCTTTTTGTGACTGGCTGTGGCTCTCTGCTAGGATGAAAGACCCAACCAGCTAGCACCACCCCCCCCCCTCCTCCTCCCCCCCTCTCTCTCTCCCTCCCGAGCTCCTCCACACATACAAGGGGGGGGGGGGAGGAAGAGAGGAGGGAGGAAAGTAGAAGTGAGGGAAGTAAGAAAGGAGAGACGAAGAGAGGAGGAAGGAAGGAAGGAGAGGGAAGTAGGAGGAGGGGAAGGGAATTCCGAGTCACTGTCCCCCCCTCGCGATACTGTAATTAAACTCGAGGGGTAAACTAAACTATAAGCTGCCGTCTTTGTAACACTGTGTGATGAGTGAACGAAAAGATCAAATAAATAAAATAAATAAAAATATACATGTGTGTGATATATGATGATGATGATGATGATGATGATGATGATGATGTTGGTGATAGTGATGATAATGATTATAATGATGATGATGATGATGATGATGATGTTGGTGATAATGATTATTGTGGTGATGATGATGATGATGATGATGATGATGATGGTGATAGTGATAGTGATGATGATGTTGATGATGATGATGGTGATGATGATGATAATAATGATGATGATGATGATGGTGATGGTGATGATGATGATGATGTTGGTGATGATGATAATGATATAATGAGACAGAACACAATGAGAGGAAGCATAACATAAATAGGAGGAAGTATAGAGAGTAGGAATATAAAGATAGGAAACTTGGTAGCGTGGCCTGTATGCTATTTATTCAGCGTCACTACGCTCATCTTATCTCGTAAGTCAATACACATACATCACTTCTTAAAGGGACAACTTGTTAAACACCTCTTTGATACAACTATTTATTACTTCACTCAAGGACATGAACACATTAATATCACTATTATATCGGGGCACTAACACATCATGCTTTACGTTACTTGACACTGACTCTCGGACACACCTGAATGAATACACTTCCCACAGTAGGTAACTCACCCTAGGACGTTCTGACAAGACTCACGTGTACAGTACCCTGACGTAGGCCCAATGAGTGCTGGCTGGGCTGCCTCCTATGGGAGAATCTGCTTAGCTGGCGATGCCGTGGTCTGGTCGGGAGGTCTCCCTCCCGACCTGGGGAGGGGACGTGCGTGACTGCTTAGTGAACCGAGTGACGACCCGAACGGGAGAGATATGACAGCAACCAGGATGATAATGGTACTGCAATCGTAATGGTAATGCCCGTGGACGGGACTGCAGGGCCTTTATATGGGGTCGGCACAGCCGGCTTCTGACCTCTAACCAATTAGCACTAAACTGGTTTGATCTGGATAGCTGCTGCAGGTGTGGTCCCGGCCAGGTGTCTTGGCTAGGTGCGGCTGTAGGTCACCTGACTCACGTCATTAGCGGGCGAGGTCAAGTCACATGGGTCGACCTGAGGTGTGTCAACCCGGAATGTGGTGGTACCACGATGTCTGTAATGTACTTGCTGCTATATACGGCATAATTCTGGGCTGTAAGGTTTGGTCTGACAATCAATCATTACACCTCCCGCCAAGACCAAAGCTTCATCACAGACTGATGCCACATATAGACAGCAACGTCACGTGTGGTGTCAAAGATAATCCCTGGGGCGATAACATTTACAATCACAAATCTCATAAGTGTATGTTTTTCTACTGGCGCTAGTTTGATCTGACAAAGCTCACTATACCTCCCGCCAAGATCAAAGCTTCTATGCCAGGAGAAAAAGGAAACATAGCAAATGAACATAGAATGAAAAAAATCCTCCATATCTAGATTTGTATCCGAGACAACTTGCAAATCAAAACAACAGGTGTTACATCTTATCAGCCCATGTCAAAATAATAATTCATCTCAGTCAGTAATATGGCTACAACATCGTGTTTCATGAACTCATAGAAACAAGTGAGACTAAAAAAAAGACATTCTTTGTAGTAAACATCAACAAAAATCAACAGAAAATACTTCAAAATACACAAAAATGTTCCTACTTCACATATTAGGGTATTGATATCTTTTTATTATACATCAACAACATCAGTACATTAGTTGGGTCCGGCATAGTTCACGTCTTCCATCCAGCTGGTATCTGAAAAATAGGGGATGGCGGCAGCTCAGCAGCTGTAGTCGGTTGGTCCTTCATCATCGACTTTCTTGTGATGTCAGGACAGCACATCTTCTGTCTTCTTTCTTCACATAGCACGTCTTTTGCCTTTTTTCTTCACACAGCACATCTTCTGTCTTCTTCACATACCGCACCTTGTAGGTCGTTTCTCCACACCTTCTGACTTCTTCTCACTTCCTCCTGGTTTCTATACTATTCCAGACGAGTTTTCTGTCCCATCTGCGTTCGTTATACATCTCCATTTTCATATTCCAGACGATTTTTCTGCTCATCTGCGTTTCTTTATACATCTTCATTTTCATATTCCAGATGAATTTTTCTGCTCCATCTGTATTTCTTCTCTGCAACATCATTATTTTCAACATATTCCAGACGATTTTCTGTTCATCTGCCGTCGGCCCCCTCCGGCCGGGATGAAGGCCGGTCCACTGTGTGGGCTGTCGTCTCCTTAGATGACTTGTAAGGCAGGTTCCGCGGACCAGGGCTCGCCCTCCGTACGTGAGTGTCGGCGAGACCAAAGACCGTCCTGTCTTACACCTTCCACAGTGGTGAATCCCTCCCTGGCTGGGCTCACCAGGGTTCGTTGTGTGGCGATTCATTCCACACTCCTTAACTGCCTAGTAGAAAAATATAACATCTTCTTAATCCTAGACCAAGGGAGGACTTGAAAGAAGTGGCGTGGTGTGTGGTGGGTTTCGTGCTGCATTCATCAAGCTGCTTTCACCATGCTGGTTCTTCTCTGCTCGTATGTACTGTGGTTGACGTCCGGCTGGCCATGGGTGGTACTGTGTGTGACATTTGACAGAGAAACAATCCTAAAGGGGTGATGGGTTAGTTGGAAGTGTATTCGCAAAAAAAAATGTTCACCTTATACGTTACGTCAATGTTTGGCAACTATCATTTCCGTCACGACAATGTTCTCATCAGTCTGGGTCGGGGAGTGAAGCTCTGTGCACTACACTGAATATCATTCATCACTGCGCGTCAAAGAGTACATCACAAATCATAATAGCATAAAGATACACTGAGTGAAGCTCTGCATTCATCGCAATATCACGGTCACAAGCAACGAGGCGGAGCGGGTCAAAAGGAGGTCAGGTCACACGAGGTGGGTGAGGTGGGGCTGAGGCGAGGCGCGGCGGGGCTGAGGTGAGGCGTGGCGGGGCTGAGGTGAGGCGTGGCGGGGCTGAGGTGAGGCGTGGCGGGTGAAGTGGGGAGGAGCCGAGGCGTGGTTGATCGGGCCAGGCCGGGGCTGCAGGGCAGGGCAGGGACGGAAGGGTAAGGTTGAGGTAAGGATTAGGACAGGGAGGAGGATGTAGGTTAAAAGACATGTTAAGTTATAACAGTTAGTACAGACACCGCTTTCATCACTGAAACACAATGGCTACATTTAACACTGACCAACAATCAAACTGCACTTGGGCTACTGAGAATGTCACAGATCGCGGGGGACACTGAGAAATTACGTTAAGCACTGAACATATTTCTATTAAAAATTCGTGCATACCACGACGAGAGACATTCACTTGAGCTGTAACAGAGACACACTAGGACACTTTTCACCCTACTACGCAGGAACTTCTTTTCACGCACTTTTGAACTAACGAGTCAGGTGTTATGGCTACCGGGGGGAGGGCATGGGTTAACTTCATAGTTCGCTGCCACCAATATAATGCTACAAAGAGGAAGATGTAACCGCTGCCACCAATATAATGCCACAAAGAGGAAGATGTAACCGCTGCCACCAATATAATGCCACAAAGAGGAAGAAGAGAATTACATATATATAGTAGGAAGTATAGAGAGTAGGAATGTAAAGATAGGAAACTTGGTAGCGTGGCCTGTATGCTATTTATTCAGCGTCACTACGCTCATCTTATCTCGTAAGTCAATACACATACATCACTTCTTAAAGGGACAACTTGTTAAACACCTCTTTGATACAACTATTTATTACTTCACTCAAGGACATGAACACATTAATATCACTATTATATCGGGGCACTAACACATCATGCTTTACGTTACTTGACACTGACTCTCGGACACACCTGAATGAATACACTTCCCACAGTAGGTAACTCACCCTAGGACGTTCTGACAAGACTCACGTGTACAGTACCCTGACGTAGGCCCAATGAGTGCTGGCTGGGCTGCCTCCTATGGGAGAATCTGCTTAGCTGGCGATGCCGTGGTCTGGTCGGGAGGTCTCCCTCCCGACCTGGGGAGGGGACGTGCGTGACTGCTTAGTGAACCGAGTGACGACCCGAACGGGAGAGATATGACAGCAACCAGGATGATAATGGTACTGCAATCGTAATGGTAATGCCCGTGGACGGGACTGCAGGGCCTTTATATGGGGTCGGCACAGCCGGCTTCTGACCTCTAACCAATTAGCACTAAACTGGTTTGATCTGGATAGCTGCTGCAGGTGTGGTCCCGGCCAGGTGTCTTGGCTAGGTGCGGCTGTAGGTCACCTGACTCACGTCATTAGCGGGCGAGGTCAAGTCACATGGGTCGACCTGAGGTGTGTCAACCCGGAATGTGGTGGTACCACGATGTCT
>CAUDMG010003436.1:0-10000 GCA_958450375.1 Homarus gammarus | reverse complement strand
CTCTCTTCTCTCTCTCTCTCTCTCTCTCTCTCTCTCTCTCTCTCTCTCTCTCTCTCCACCCCCTCCCCCTCTCTCCCTCTCATCATCATTTAATACACCCTCTTCCATCTTCCTCCCACTCACCACTCCCACTCATGTTCACTGGTGTACGCCTCTCTGTCTGTCTTCATGAGGGGGGATGTGTTCTGTCATGTTTACTCCAGAAGATGATGGAGGAGGGAAGCCTTCATGTTCCCGGCCCCGACACCCCCCCCCCCAAGTCTCTACACAACACATATTTTTTTTCCTTCGCAATCGTGTGTGTGTATATTAAACTTACATATATACATACATACATACATACATACACACATACATCCTTGACCACCGAAGGGTCAAGACGTACCTGGCGCTCCTCTCGGAGCAGCCAGGTCAACTGTTAAGTTGGCCCATACCAACTCCCTCCCCTGAACCCTCCTCCCCACCGGAATATCAACAAGTTCACGCCAGAAGTTACTATTTCATTTAGGAAAGGAATGGAACCAGTGTTAAACAGAGATGAACAGTGGTGAACAGTGCTTAAGTCAGTGAGAACAACTCAACAGTAACACCCAAGTTAACCTTCACACAGTAAGGTCCCAGGTACCCAGTGATAATGGCCCGTGAGACCCAACAACCAGCGATGTGTTAATCCGTCTACGATAGGAAGGCCTGGGACCACACCTCACTCATATAACACCGTCTGTGAGGGAATTACTACACCACGTGAGGCCCCGCATAACACCATCTGTGAGGGAATTACTACACCACGTGAGGCCCCTCATAACACCATCTGTGAGGGAATTACTACACCACGTGAGGCCCCTCATAACACCATCTGTGAGGGAATTACTACACCACGTGAGGTCCCTCCTAACACCATCTGGGAGGGAGTTACTACACTACGTGTTTGCTGTTCAACACCTACAATAATCTGTATGTTCACTGTATGTTCCTTTACCTTTCTCTAATGAAGGCTTTTGTTAAACCACCAATGTATGTAATAAGTCACTTATGTCCAATGTATATTTTCAGCCTTCGGGCTGCAGAACTTTTTCAATAAACCGCTAATTATTATTACTATTATTATTATTTTACATACATGCACATACATACATACATGCATACTGTACAGACATACATACATGAAAATTACGGTAGAGTCTGAGCTTAATTTTGACGCCATTTTAAAGTGTGTGTTTGTTTTTGTGTATTTATAGTTAGTTAGTTAGTTAGTTGAAGAAGAAGAAGAAGAAGAAGAAGATCTGCAAAAGAGGAGGACGAGCTCGACCTGACCCAAAATGCGACCCAGCTTACGCCACCTCAGTTGGCTGCAGCCACAACTGTGAAAACCTGTGTCCTCAGTCACGTAATGCCCGCTAATTGTGTTGTGTTTGGGTGTAATTCTTGGTTCAAACGAGAGGGGAATATACACTTCCATACACGTCCTAAAGATGAAGAACTAAGATACAGTGGATTAACCTCTTCAAGAGAAAAGACAACATTAATACTGTTAATGCTCGGATATGCTTGGTGGGCATTGAACAGCTGCCAGAGGCTGACAGAATCTACAGTCCATTGTAAAACTAGTTTGATAAATATTGAATATGAATTTTATTTATTTTTCGTAACATTTACCATAAATTTAACGTTAGGGATTCCGTAAATAATGTCAGAAGCAAATATATATATGTGCCCTGGTAGTGTTGTGTAATGAATTGGAAATTCTATCAGAGTCTGGTAATATGTTTTCAGGACACTCCCCCTTCTCCCTCTCCCCACTACCTCTCCTTCTCTCTCTAAGAACATAAGAATGAAGAAAACTTCAGAGGGTCTAATGGCCCATACTAGCCAGCCCCGTTTACACCCAACTCATATCGCTCACGTGTCATGTGAGGTCATCATAACTCCTCTCACCTCATGCTACATTATAAATATAATGAACACAAGAGGGAGGAAAGAATATCCTGTAGGCAATTGTACATAGTTACAATTCTCTCTCTCTCTCTCTCTCTCTCTCTCTCTCTCTCTGTGCTGTATCAGCCATAGGAACACTAATAGCTGCAGACACGTCAGCGGCTGTCATCATAGACATACGTGCAGAGAGAAGAGGCCAGACGAGGAATGTGCAAGAAATTGATTCTACATGGGCACCTGATGTACTGCAAGAGAAAGAACCTGAGGAAGAAAGACCAGTTCTGATCACTGAGGATCTACAACGTCAACTGGATGATGTGAGGAGGGAGAGATATGTTCTTCTCATTGAGGGAAAAAGAGGATGGCAGGAGAGGATTTATTGGCATGAGCAAATAGAAAATACTTTACTAAGGCTACTGCTGCTACTAAAGATGTTTTAAGTAGTTACTTTTTACTCTTCTCAGGTGAATTTTGTCTTGGCTGGTGTCCCTGTAATATACTGGTCGGTGGAGAATATCAGTCGAACACTGACCCTTCGCAGCTTAAGCCCGAAAGCTTATCACTACTTGCCTGATAAAAGTCAATTTCGTTTCCCATCTATCAGTATACTGCATCGTTGGATTCTAAGCTCAATGTGGAACCATGTGTGTTGCATGCACTTCTGCAACTGTTGTACCATAAATGTTAGTCTACGGGTGACTGTAAACGTCTACGAGTTTAATCTTTGGATGAAACAAGTGTCAGTGAAGGTAACACTTGTCTTGTGAGGTCATAATTCCTGTCACATCACTCACACCTGGAGGCAAAGGCAGCACCTGTGATCACCTGCTCTAACTGCCCCCCCCCCCTCCCCATAATCTGGCGTCAGTGGCTGTAACACATCATATGATGCCATAGCTACTGTCACATTATGTCTACATTATTAACATAATGGACACAACAGGGAGGAAAGGAACTCCTGTAGGCAACTGTATATATAGTCATCATTACCCTATCTTAAGCTGCAGTTATTTAAATACAAGACTATAACTGAAATACATTGTTTTTCTTTTAACCTTTCCTTCTGTGTATCACCCACCACACTGACTGGTGTCCTTAGCTAAAGTTATATGCAAGATTAAACTCTCTATTAGTATTATTTTCTATGTGAGATACTGAGATAACAAAGTATAGTATATAGAACCATAAAATGTTCTGTTTATAAGGGGTGAGAGGTAGGCGACGGAGTCTACCTGTTGACGTCAGCAAAGCTCCACCCTCCTTGGCCTAGCCTAGCCTAGCCTAGCCTAGCCTAGCCTAGCCTAACCTGACCTTATCTAACCAAAACTAACCTAACCTTGACCTGATCTGATCTGATCTAATATAGTGATTAGTTTGAATCAGATTGTTATACGTCTTTTTGATCAGTCTAAGTTTCTTTCATCTTACTCTTCATTTTTTCTCTGTTGTTCCTCTTTGTTATATTTTTTTCTTTATGCTTTCTTTTCTTTCCGTACTCCTCCTCTTCTTATTCCTCTATTATTCTTTAAGAAATCAGGATAACTATTAAGATTTGTTGACCATTTTTTCTCTACATTTTCATTAAGAGATTACTTATTAAAACAACATTATCTGTATTTATATTATCTGAAGAGGAGTCCCGGCCACAACAAACGCCCCCCACACTAACATAATGAAGCACTGCAGTAAATTATGTAAATATCAAAAAGGATTTGGATTTAATTGTCGGTCGTTTAATTTTAGGAACATTTCATTAGTGTTAACGGGAGGCAGGTAATGGCTATTATTAAAAAGCTTCCCTTATAATGACTACGGTCACTCCAGCCAGACTTATACTAGCGTCTAAAGCCAAGGTGTGGTAGAGTCAAAGTTACCCACTGAAAAGTTTATTTGGATAAGTTAGGAGTGATTCTATTAAGTTTGGCTCCATTAGGCGGTGTAAGGTTACCTGGAGTGGATGATTATGTGTTGGGTGGGGGGAAGAGGAGTCACAGCAGGTTAGTTAGATTCCACTTAGTGTGTATTTTATCCCTTTAACTCTCAAAGGAAAATTAAATAGATTACTTGTTTTATAAGGTAATTATTTCATTTTAATTCATCGGCTTATACTTTCATGATGTTACGTAAGTCTATAAATTCACTTAATTATTTTAATGGCAGGAAAATAAAAAGATACCTGCTGTAATTACCGCGTTGGAAACTACAATTAGACAACCAGAACAGCATCATCGGCCATTACAGAGCGTTATGTTGTGTAATGTAAGCACTTAAGTCAGTGGCCTAAAGCCTGAGGGCTGCTGTGTGAGGTGGTTCAGTCACGATACAAACATTACCAACATGTTTATCTTCACCAGGTGGGCTTAACATGACCAGGTGATGCCTTACTAACTCTTGGACAATTATTGTTGTTTAGTAAGTTTTTATGAAGCTGCAAGATCATTTTACGCCTCTTGGAGAAAATTTGGTAAAAATTTGTTTTCATCCCAATTTCCCCAATTGATAGATATTTTTTGTTTTTGTATTTTGGTATTTTTTAACTGACCTTATCTGACCTCACCTGACCTAACCTGAAAATAATCCTAGTGATAATGGTAAAAAATGCCAAATACCCATTGGGATAAAAACGAATATTAACCGATATTTTTGTATTATGGAGAAAACAAAATCTTCAAAAAAAGTACAAAAAGTTAAAAACATAAATCAATATTTTTAACAACTCCTCCAGGTATCTTTTGTTAGTTTCACCTTCAGTGTCCTCATGACTGTCCTTGTCTTTTTACTATTGTTTGTCTTCCTGTATCTTGGATGTTCTCTATGTCACAGTTTGTCTTTGTTCTTTGTTATACTTCGTCACTGTCCATGTTTTACTGCATTATATTTTTTTGTTGTGATAAAATAGTTCCAACACCTTCAGTTATAAACAATAATCATATGAAAGTCTTTGACTTCAACATAAATTATTCCTTATTTTCGTTACTTAGATCCATTGAATTCTTGAGCCCGTGGCCGTGACAATGATAATATTAGAGTATAATCAAAGGACTAATATTGAGTTGTCTCTCAGGTTTTCATTCGACTGTATAAGTTTATCACAGTAAGCAGTCTACTGTGTTATCATCCATACATACAAAGCTGTAGCGAGACTGCTGGAGTTATGCTGCATCATATTAATGCAGCATGCAGCATAATGCGGCCTCCTCTCCCTCCCTCCCCGACATGACAGCATAATGCAACTCCCTCTCCCTACCTCCCCGCATGACAACATAATGCAGCTCCCTCTCCCTCCCTCCCCAGCATGACAACATAATGCAGCTCCCTCTCCCTTCCTTCCCAGCATGACAACATAATGCAGCGCCCTCTCCCTCCCTCCCCAGCATGACAACATAATGCAGCTCCCTATCCCTCGCTCCCCAGCATGACAGCATAATGCAGCTCCCTCTCCCTCTCCCTCCCTACCCAGCATGACAACATTATGCAGCCCCCTCTCCATCCCTCCCCAGCATGACAGCATAATGCAGCTCCCTCTCCCTCCCTACCCAGCATGACAACATAATACAGCTCCCTCTCCCTCCCTCCCCAGCATGACAACAAAATGCAGCTCCCTCTCCCTCCCTACCCAGCATAACAACATAATACAGCTCCCTCTCCCTCCCTCCCCAGCATGACAGCATTATGCAGCTCCCTCTTCCTCCCTCCCCAGCATGACAACATAATACAGCTCCCTCTCCCTCCCTCCCCAGCATGACATGATAATGCAGCTCCCTCTCCCTCCCTCCCAAGCATGACAGCATAATGCAGCTCCCTCTACCTCCCTCCCCAGCATGACAGCATAATGCAGCTCCCTCTCCCGCCCTTCCCAGCATGACAGCATAATGCAGCTCCCTCTCACTCCCTCCCCAGCATGACAGCATAATGCAGCTCCCTCTCCCTTCCTTCCCAGCATGACAACATAATGCAACTCCCTCTCCCTCCCTCCCCAGCATGCCAACATAATGCAACTCCCTCTCCCTCCCTCCCCAGCATGACAACATTATGCAGCTCCCTCTTCCTCCCTCCCAGTATGACAACATAATACAGCTCCCTCTCCCTCCCTCCCCAGCATAACAACATAAGGCAGCTCCCTCTCCATCCCTCCCCAGCATGACAGCATAATGCAGCTCCCTCTCCCTCCCTACGGAGCATGACAACATTATGCAGCCCCCTCTCCATCCCTCCCCAGCATGACAGTATAATGCAGCTCCCTATCCCTCCCTCCCCAGCATGACAACATAATGCAACTCCCTCTCCCTCCCTCCCCAGCATGACAACATTATGCAGCTCCCTCTTCCTCCCTCCCCAGCATGACAACATAATACAGCTCCCTCTCCCTCCCTCCCCAGCATGACAACATAATGCAGCTCCCTCTACCTCCCTCCCCAGCATGACAGCATAATGCAGCTCCCTCTCCATCCCTCCCCAGCATGACAGCATAATGCAGCTCCCTCTCCCTCCCTACCCAGCATGACAACATTATGCAGCCCCCTCTCCATCCCTCCCCAGCATGACAGCATAATGCAGCTCCCTCTCCCTCCCCAGCATGACAGCATAATGCAACTCCCTCTCCCTCCCTCCCCAGCATGACAACATAATGCAGCTCCCTCTTCCTCCCTCCCCAGCATGACAGCATAATGCAGCTCCCTCTCCCGCCCTCCCCAGCATGACAACATAATACAGCTCCCTCTCCCTCCCTCCCCAGCATGACAGCATAATGCAGCTCCCTCTCCCTTCCTTCCCAGCATGACAACATAATGCAACTCCCTCTCCCTCCCTCCCCAGCATGACAACATAATGCAGCTCCCTCTCCCTTCCTCTCCCACCCTTCCCAGCATGACAACATAATGCAGCCCCCTCTCCATCCCTCCCCAGCATGAGAGCATAATGCAGCTCCCTCTCCATCCCTCCCCAGCATGACAGCACAATGCAGCTCCCTCTCCCTCCCCACCCAGCATGACAACATTATGCAACCCCCTCTCCATCCCTCCCCAGCATGACAGCATAATGCAGCTCCCTCTCCCTCCCCAGCATTACAGCATAATGCAACTCCCTCTCCCTCCCTCCCCAGCATGACAACATTATGCAGCCCCCTCTCCATCCCTCCCCAGCATGACAGCATAATGCAGCTCCCTCTCCATCCCTCCCCAGCATGACAACATAATACAGCTCCCTCTCCCTCCCTCCCCAGCATGACAACATAATGCAGCTCCCTCTACCTCGCTCCCCAGCATGACAGCATAATGCAGCTCCCTCTCCCTCCCTCCTCATCATGACAACATAATGCAGCTCCCTCTCCCTCCCTCCCCAGCATGACAACATAATACAGCTCCCTCTCCCTCCCTCCCCAGCATGACATGATAATGCAGCTCCCTCTCCCTCCCTCCCAAGCATGACAACATTATGCAGCCCCCTCTCCATCCCTCCCCAGCATGACAGCACAATGCAGCTCCCTCTTCATCCCTCCCCAGCATGACAGCATAAAGCAGCTCCCTCTCCCTCCCTCCCCAGCATGACAGCATAATGCAGCTCCCTCTCCCTCCCTCCCCAGCATGACAGCATAATGCAGCTCCCTCTCCCTCCCTCCCCAGCATGACAGCATAATGCAGCCCCCTCTCCATCCCTCCCCAGCTTAACAGCATAATGCAGCTCCCTCTCCCTCCCTACCCAGCATGACAACATTATTCAACTCCCTCTCCCTCCCTCCCCAGCATGACAGCATAATGCAGCTCCCTCTCCCTCCCTCCCCAGCATGACAGCATAATGCAGCCCCCCTCTCCATCCCTCCCCAGCATGACAGCATAATGCAGCTCCCTCTCCATCCCTCCCCAGCACGACAGCATAATGCAGCTCTCTCTCCCTCCCTCCCCAGCTTGACAGCATAATGCAGCTCCCTCTCCCTCCCTACCCAGCATGACAACATTATTCAGCTCCCTCTCCCTTCCTCCCCAGCAAGACAGCATAATGCAGCTCCCTGTCCCTCCCTCCCCAGCATTACAGCATAATGCAGCCCCCTCTCCATCCCTCCCCAGGATGACAGCATAATGCAGCTCCCTCTCCCTCCCTCCCCAGCATGACAGCATAAAGCAGCTCCCTCTCCCTCCCTACCCAGCATGACAACATTATGCAGCCCCCTCTCCATCCCTCCCCAGCATGACAGCATAATGCAGCTCCCTCTCCCTCCCCAGCATGACAGCATAATGCAACTCCCTCTCCCTCCCTCCCCAGCATGACAACATAATGCAGCTCCCTCTTCCTCCCTCCCCAGCATGACAGCATAATGCAGCTCCCTCTCCCGCCCTCCCCAGCATGACAACATAATACAGCTCCCTCTCCCTCCCTCCCCAGCATGACAGCATAATGCAGCTCCCTCTCCCTTCCTTCCCAGCATGACAACATAATGCAACTCCCTCTCCCTCCCTCCCCAGCATGACAACATAATGCAGCTCCCTCTCCCTTCCTCTCCCACCCTTCCCAGCATGACAACATAATGCAGCCCCCTCTCCATCCCTCCCCAGCATGAGAGCATAATGCAGCTCCCTCTCCATCCCTCCCCAGCATGACAGCACAATGCAGCTCCCTCTCCCTCCCCACCCAGCATGACAACATTATGCAACCCCCTCTCCATCCCTCCCCAGCATGACAGCATAATGCAGCTCCCTCTCCCTCCCCAGCATTACAGCATAATGCAACTCCCTCTCCCTCCATCCCCAGCATGACAACATTATGCAGCCCCCTCTCCATCCCTCCCCAGCATGACAGCATAATGCAGCTCCCTCTCCATCCCTCCCCAGCATGACAACATAATACAGCTCCCTCTCCCTCCCTCCCCAGCATAACAACATAAGGCAGCTCCCTCTCCATCCCTCCCCAGCATGACAGCATAATGCAGCTCCCTCTCCCTCCCTACGGAGCATGACAACATTATGCAGCCCCCTCTCCATCCCTCCCCAGCATGACAGTATAATGCAGCTCCCTATCCCTCCCTCCCCAGCATGACAACATAATGCAACTCCCTCTCCCTCCCTCCCCAGCATGACAACATTATGCAGCTCCCTCTTCCTCCCTCCCCAGCATGACAACATAATACAGCTCCCTCTCCCTCCCTCCCCAGCATGACAACATAATGCAGCTCCCTCTCCCTCCCTCCCCAGCATGACAACATAATACAGCTCCCTCTCCCTCCCTCCCCAGCATGACATGATAATGCAGCTCCCTCTCCCTCCCTCCCAAGCATGACAACATTATGCAGCCCCCTCTCCATCCCTCCCCAGCATGACAGCATAATGCAGCTCCCTCTTCATCCCTCCCCAGCATGACAGCATAAAGCAGCTCCCTCTCCCTCCCTCCCCAGCATGACAGCATAATGCAGCTCCCTCTCCCTCCCTCCCCAGCATGACAGCATAATGCAGCTCCCTCTCCCTCCCTCCCCAGCATGACAGCATAATGCAGCCCCCTCTCCATCCCTCCCCAGCATAACAGCATAATGCAGCTCCCTCTCCCTCCCTACCCAGCATGACAACATTATTCAACTCCCTCTCCCTCCCTCCCCAGCATGACAGCATAATGCAGCTCCCTCTCCCTCCCTCCCCAGCATGACAGCATAATGCAGCCCCCCTCTCCATCCCTCCCCAGCATGACAGCATAATGCAGCTCCCTCTCCATCCCTCCCCAGCACGACAGCATAATGCAGCTCTCTCTCCCTCCCTCCCCAGCTTGACAGCATAATGCAGCTCCCTCTCCCTCCCTACCCAGCATGACAACATTATTCAGCTCCCTCTCCCTTCCTCCCCAGCAAGACAGCATAATGCAGCTCCCTGTCCCTCCCTCCCCAGCATTACAGCATAATGCAGCCCCCTCTCCATCCCTCCCCAGGATGACAGCATAATGCAGCTCCCTCTCCCTCCCTCCCCAGCATGACAGCATAAAGCAGCTCCCTCTCCCTCCCTCCCCAGCATGACAGCATAATGCAGCTCCCTCTCCCTCCCTTCCCAGCATGACAGCATAATGCAGCTCTCTCTCCCTCCCTCCCCAG